>NW_024121353.1:0-125517 GCF_016745375.1 Pimephales promelas | reverse complement strand
ATCATAAAAGTGCATCTGTCCATCATAAAAGTGCATCTGTCCATCATAAATGTGCATCTATCAATCATAAAAGTGCATCTGTCCATCATAAAAGTGCATTTGTCCAATCATAAAAGTGCATCTGTCCCATCATAAATGTGCATCTATCAATCATAAAAGTGCATCTGTTCATCATAAAAGTGCATCTGTCCATCATAAATGTGCATCTATCAATCATAAAAGTGCATCTATCCATCATAAAAGTGCATCTGTCCATCATAAAAGTGCATCTGTCCATCATAAAAGTGCATCTGTCCATCATAAAAGTGCATCTATCCATCATAAAGGTGCATCTGTCCATCATAAAAGTGCATCTGTCCATCATAAAAGTTCATCTATCCATCATAAAAGTGCATCTGTCCATCATAAAAGTGCATCTGTCCATCATAAAAGTGCATCTGTCCATCATAAAAGTGCATCTATCCATCATAAAAGTGCATCTGTCCATCATAAAAGTGCATCTATCCATCATAAAAGTGCATCTGTCCATCATAAAAGTGCATCTATCCATCATAAAAGTGCATCTGTCCATCATAAAAGTGCATATGTCCATCATAAAAGTGCATCTATCCATCATAAAAGTGCATCTATCCATCATAAAAGTGCATCTATCCATCATAAAAGTGCATCTGTCCATCATAAATGTGCATCTATCAATCATAAAAGTGCATCTGTCCATCATAAAAGTGCATCTATCCATCATAAAGTGCATCTGTCCATCATAAAAGTGCATCTATCCATCATAAAAGTGCATCTGTCCATCATAAAAGTGCATCTGTCCATCATAAAAGTGCATCTTCCATCATAAAAGTGCATCTGTCCATCATAAAAGTGCATCTGTCCATCATAAAAGTGCATCTGTCCATCATAAAAGTGCATCTGTCCATCATAAAAGTGCATCTGTCCATCATAAAAGTGCATCTGTCCATCATAAAAGTGCATCTATCCATCATAAAAGTGCATCTGTCCATCATAAAAGTGCATCTGTCCATCATAAAAGTGCATCTATCCATCATAAAAGTGCATCTGTCCATCATAAAAGTGCATCTATCCATCATAAAAGTGCATCTGTCCATCATAAAAGTGCATCTATCATCATAAAAGTGCATCTGTCCATCATAAAAGTGCATCTATCCATCATAAAAGTGCATCTGTCCATCATAAAAGTGCATCTGTCCATCATAAATGTGCATCTATCCATCATAAAAGTGCATCTGTCCATCATAAAAGTGCATCTGTCCATCATAAAAGTGCATCTGTCCATCATAAAAGTGCATCTGTCCATCATAAAAGTGCATCTGTCCATCATAAAAGTGCATCTATCCATCATAAAAGTGCATCTATCCATCATAAAAGTGCATCTGTCCATCATAAAAGTGCATCTGTCCATCATAAAAGTGCATCTGTCCATCATAAAAGTGCATCTGTCCATCATAAAAGTGCATCTATCCATCATAAAAGTGCATCTGTCCATCATAAAAGTGCATCTATCCATCATAAAAGTGCATCTGTCCATCATAAAAGTGCATCTATCCATCATAAAAGTGCATCTGTCCATCATAAAAGTGCATCTGTCCATCATAAATGTGCATCTATCCATCATAAAAGTGCATCTGTCCATCATAAAAGTGCATCTGTCCATCATAAAAGTGCATCTGTCCATCATAAAAGTGCATCTATCCATCATAAAAGTGCATCTGTCCATCATAAAAGTGCATCTATCCATCCATCATAAAAGTGCATCTGTCCATCATAAAAGTGCATCTGTCCATCATAAAAGTGCATCTATCCATCATAAAAGTGCATCTGTCCATCATAAAAGTGCATCTGTCCATCATAAAAGTGCATCTATCCATCATAAAAGTGCATCTGTCCATCATAAAAGTGCATCTGTCCATCATAAATGTGCATCTATCCATCATAAAAGTGCATCTATCCATCATAAAAGTGCATCTGTCCATCATAAAAGTGCATCTGTCCATCATAAAAGTGCATCTGTCCATCATAAAAGTGCATCTATCCATCATAAAAGTGCATCTGTCCATCATAAAAGTGCATCTATCCATCATAAAAGTGCATCTGTCCATCATAAAAGTGCATCTGTCCATCATAAAAGTGCATCTGTCCATCATAAAAGTGCATCTATCCATCATAAAAGTGCATCTGTCCATCATAAAAGTGCATCTATCCATCATAAAAGTGCATCTGTCCATCATAAAGTGCATCTGTCCATCATAAAAGTGCATCTGTCCATCATAAAAGTGCATCTGTCCATCATAAAAGTGCATCTGTCCATCATAAAAGTGCATCTATCCATCATAAAAGTGCATCTGTCCATCATAAAAGTGCATCTGTCCATCATAAAAGTGCATCTATCCATCATAAAAGTGCATCTATCCATCATAAAAGTGCATCTATCCATCATAAAAGTGCATCTGTCCATCATAAAAGTGCATCTGTCCATCATAAAAGTGCATCTATCCATCATAAAAGTGCATCTGTCCATCATAAAAGTGCATCTGTCCATCATAAAGTGCATCTATCCATCATAAAAGTGCATCTATCCATCATAAAGTGCATCTATCCATCATATAAGTGCATCTGTCCATCATAAAAGTGCATCTGTCCATCATAAAAGTGCATCTATCCATCATAAAAGTGCATCTATCCATCATAAAAGTGCATCTGTCCATCATAAAAGTGCATCTATCCATCATAAAAGTGCATCTGTCCATCATAAAAGTGCATCTGTCCATCATAAAAGTGCATCTATCCATCATAAAATGCATCTGTCCATCATAAAAGTGCATCTATCCATCATAAAAGTGCATCTATCCATCATAAAAGTGCATCTATCCATCATAAAAGTGCATCTGTCCATCATAAAAGTGCATCTATCCATCATAAAAGTGCATCTATCCATCATAAAAGTGCATCTGTCCATCATAAAAGTGCATCTATCCATCATAAAAGTGCATCTGTCCATCATAAAAGTGCATCTGTCCATCATAAAAGTGCATCTATCCATCATAAAAGTGCATCTATCCATCATAAAGTGCATCTATCCATCATAAAAGTGCATCTGTCCATCATAAAAGTGCATCTGTCCATCATAAAAGTGCATCTGTCCATCATAAAAGTGCATCTATCCATCATAAAAGTGCATCTGTCCATCATAAAAGTGCATCTATCCATCATAAAAGTGCATCTGTCCATCATAAAAGTGCATCTGTCCATCATAAAAGTGCATCTGTCCATCATAAAAGTGCATCTGTCCATCATAAAAGTGCATCTATCCATCATAAAAGTGCATCTGTCCATCATAAAAGTGCATCTGTCCATCATAAAAGTGCATCTATCCATCATAAAAGTGCATCTGTCCATCATAAAAGTGCATCTGTCCATCATAAAAGTGCATCTATCCATCATAAAAGTGCATCTGTCCATCATAAAAGTGCATCTGTCCATCATAAAAGTGCATCTGTCCATCATAAAAGTGCATCTATCCATCATAAAAGTGCATCTATCCATCATAAAAGTGCATCTGTCCATCATAAAAGTGCATCTGTCCATCATAAAAGTGCATCTGTCCATCATAAAAGTGCATCTATCCATCATAAAGTGCATCTGTCCATCATAAAGTGCATCTGTCCATCATAAAAGTGCATCTATCCATCATAAAAGTGCATCTGTCCATCATAAAAGTGCATCTGTCCATCATAAAAGTGCATCTGTCCATCATAAAAGTGCATCTATCCATCATAAAAGTGCATCTGTCCATCATAAAAGTGCATCTATCCATCATAAAAGTGCATCTATCCATCATAAAAGTGCATCTGTCCATCATAAAAGTGCATCTGTCCATCATAAAAGTGCATCTATCCATCATAAAAGTGCATCTATCCATCATAAAAGTGCATCTGTCCATCATAAAAGTGCATCTATCCATCATAAAAGTGCATCTGTCCATCATAAAAGTGCATCTGTCCATCATAAAAGTGCATCTGTCCATCATAAAAGTGCATCTGTCCATCATAAAAGTGCATCTGTCCATCATAAAAGTGCATCTATCCATCATAAAAGTGCATCTGTCCATCATAAAAGTGCATCTGTCCATCATAAAAGTGCATCTGTCCATCATAAAAGTGCATCTATCCATCATAAAAGTGCATCTGTCCATCATAAAAGTGCATCTGTCCATCATAAAAGTGCATCTATCCATCATAAAAGTGCATCTGTCCATCATAAAAGTGCATCTATCCATCATAAAAGTGCATCTGTCCATCATAAAAGTGCATCTGTCCATCATAAAAGTGCATCTATCCATCATAAAAGTGCATCTGTCCATCATAAAAGTGCATCTGTCCATCATAAAAGTGCATCTATCCATCATAAAAGTGCATCTGTCCATCATAAAAGTGCATCTATCCATCATAAAAGTGCATCTGTCCATCATAAAAGTGCATCTGTCCATCATAAAAGTGCATCTATCCATCATAAAAGTGCATCTGTCCATCATAAAAGTGCATCTGTCCATCATAAAAGTGCATCTATCCATCATAAAAGTGCATCTATCCATCATAAAAGTGCATCTGTCCATCATAAAAGTGCATCTGTCCATCATAAAAGTGCATCTGTCCATCATAAAAGTGCATCTGTCCATCATAAAAGTGCATCTGTCCATCATAAAAGTGCATCTGTCCATCATAAAAGTGCATCTATCCATCATAAAAGTGCATCTATCCATCATAAAAGTGCATCTGTCCATCATAAAAGTGCATCTATCCATCATAAAAGTGCATCTATCCATCATAAAAGTGCATCTATCCATCATAAAAGTGCATCTATCCATCATAAAAGTGCATCTGTCCATCATAAAAGTGCATCTGTCCATCATAAAAGTGCATCTGTCCATCATAAAAGTGCATCTGTCCATCATAAAAGTGCATCTATCCATCATAAAAGTGCATCTGTCCATCATAAAAGTGCATCTGTCCATCATAAAAGTGCATCTATCCATCATAAAAGTGCATCTGTCCATCATAAAAGTGCATCTATCCATCATAAAAGTGCATCTGTCCATCATAAAAGTGCATCTGTCCATCATAAAAGTGCATCTATCCATCATAAAAGTGCATCTGTCCATCATAAAAGTGCATCTATCCATCATAAAAGTGCATCTGTCCATCATAAAAGTGCATCTGTCCATCATAAAAGTGCATCTGTCCATCATAAAAGTGCATCTATCCATCATAAAAGTGCATCTGTCCATCATAAAAGTGCATCTATCCATCATAAAAGTGCATCTGTCCATCATAAAAGTGCATCTGTCCATCATAAAAGTGCATCTATCCATCATAAAAGTGCATCTGTCCATCATAAAAGTGCATCTGTCCATCATAAAAGTGCATCTATCCATCATAAAAGTGCATCTGTCCATCATAAAAGTGCATCTGTCCATCATAAAAGTGCATCTGTCCATCATAAAAGTGCATCTATCCATCATAAAAGTGCATCTGTCCATCATAAAAGTGCATCTATCCATCATAAAAGTGCATCTGTCCATCATAAAAGTGCATCTGTCCATCATAAAAGTGCATCTGTCCATCATAAAAGTGCATCTATCCATCATAAAAGTGCATCTATCCATCATAAAAGTGCATCTATCCATCATAAAAGTGCATCTGTCCATCATAAAAGTGCATCTGTCCATCATAAAAGTGCATCTGTCCATCATAAAAGTGCATCTATCCATCATAAAAGTGCATCTATCCATCATAAAAGTGCATCTGTCCATCATAAAAGTGCATCTATCCATCCATCATAAAAGTGCATCTGTCCATCATAAAAGTGCATCTGTCCATCATAAAAGTGCATCTATCCATCATAAAAGTGCATCTGTCCATCATAAAAGTGCATCTGTCCATCATAAAAGTGCATCTATCCATCATAAAAGTGCATCTGTCCATCATAAAAGTGCATCTGTCCATCATAAAAGTGCATCTGTCCATCATAAAAGTGCATCTATCCATCATAAAAGTGCATCTGTCCATCATAAAAGTGCATCTGTCCATCATAAAAGTGCATCTATCCATCATAAAAGTGCATCTATCCATCATAAAAGTGCATCTGTCCATCATAAAAGTGCATCTGTCCATCATAAAAGTGCATCTGTCCATCATAAAAGTGCATCTATCCATCATAAAAGTGCATCTGTCCATCATAAAAGTGCATCTGTCCATCATAAAAGTGCATCTATCCATCATAAAAGTGCATCTGTCCATCATAAAAGTGCATCTGTCCATCATAAAAGTGCATCTATCCATCATAAAAGTGCATCTATCCATCATAAAAGTGCATCTGTCCATCATAAAAGTGCATCTATCCATCATAAAAGTGCATCTGTCCATCATAAAAGTGCATCTATCCATCATAAAAGTGCATCTGTCCATCATAAAAGTGCATCTGTCCATCATAAAAGTGCATCTATCCATCATAAAAGTGCATCTATCCATCATAAAAGTGCATCTATCCATCATAAAAGTGCATCTGTCCATCATAAAAGTGCATCTATCCATCATAAAAGTGCATCTGTCCATCATAAAAGTGCATCTATCCATCATAAAAGTGCATCTGTCCATCATAAAAGTGCATCTATCCATCATAAAAGTGCATCTATCCATCATAAAAGTGCATCTATCCATCATAAAAGTGCATCTGTCCATCATAAAAGTGCATCTGTCCATCATAAAAGTGCATCTATCCATCATAAAAGTGCATCTGTCCATCATAAAAGTGCATCTGTCCATCATAAAAGTGCATCTGTCCATCATAAAAGTGCATCTGTCCATCATAAAAGTGCATCTGTCCATCATAAAAGTGCATCTGTCCATCATAAAAGTGCATCTATCCATCATAAAAGTGCATCTATCCATCATAAAAGTGCATCTGTCCATCATAAAAGTGCATCTGTCCATCATAAAAGTGCATCTATCCATCATAAAAGTGCATCTGTCCATCATAAAAGTGCATCTATCCATCATAAAAGTGCATCTGTCCATCATAAAAGTGCATCTATCCATCATAAAAGTGCATCTGTCCATCATAAAAGTGCATCTATCCATCATAAAAGTGCATCTGTCCATCATAAAAGTGCATCTGTCCATCATAAAAGTGCATCTATCCATCATAAAAGTGCATCTGTCCATCATAAAAGTGCATCTGTCCATCATAAAAGTGCATCTGTCCATCATAAAAGTGCATCTGTCCATCATAAAAGTGCATCTGTCCATCATAAAAGTGCATCTATCCATCATAAAAGTGCATCTATCCATCATAAAAGTGCATCTGTCCATCATAAAAGTGCATCTGTCCATCATAAAAGTGCATCTGTCCATCATAAAAGTGCATCTGTCCATCATAAAAGTGCATCTATCCATCATAAAAGTGCATCTGTCCATCATAAAAGTGCATCTATCCATCATAAAAGTGCATCTGTCCATCATAAAAGTGCATCTGTCCATCATAAAAGTGCATCTATCCATCATAAAAGTGCATCTGTCCATCATAAAAGTGCATCTGTCCATCATAAAAGTGCATCTGTCCATCATAAAAGTGCATCTATCCATCATAAAAGTGCATCTGTCCATCATAAAAGTGCATCTATCCATCATCATAAAAGTGCATCTGTCCATCATAAAAGTGCATCTGTCCATCATAAAAGTGCATCTATCCATCATAAAGTGCATCTATCCATCATAAAAGTGCATCTGTCCATCATAAAAGTGCATCTGTCCATCATAAAAGTGCATCTATCCATCATAAAAGTGCATCTATCCATCATAAAAGTGCATCTGTCCATCATAAAAGTGCATCTGTCCATCATAAAAGTGCATCTGTCCATCATAAAAGTGCATCTATCCATCATAAAAGTGCATCTGTCCATCATAAAAGTGCATCTATCCATCATAAAAGTGCATCTGTCCATCATAAAAGTGCATCTGTCCATCATAAAAGTGCATCTGTCCATCATAAAAGTGCATCTATCCATCATAAAAGTGCATCTGTCCATCATAAAAGTGCATCTATCCATCATAAAAGTGCATCTGTCCATCATAAAAGTGCATCTGTCCATCATAAAAGTGCATCTGTCCATCATAAAAGTGCATCTGTCCATCATAAAAGTGCATCTGTCCATCATAAAAGTGCATCTATCCATCATAAAAGTGCATCTGTCCATCATAAAAGTGCATCTATCCATCATAAAAGTGCATCTATCCATCATAAAAGTGCATCTGTCCATCATAAAAGTGCATCTGTCCATCATAAAAGTGCATCTGTCCATCATAAAAGTGCATCTGTCCATCATAAAAGTGCATCTATCCATCATAAAAGTGCATCTATCCATCATAAAAGTGCATCTATCCATCATAAAAGTGCATCTATCCATCATAAAAGTGCATCTGTCCATCATAAAAGTGCATCTGTCCATCATAAAAGTGCATCTATCCATCATAAAGTGCATCTGTCCATCATAAAAGTGCATCTGTCCATCATAAAAGTGCATCTATCCATCATAAAAGTGCATCTATCCATCATAAAAGTGCATCTGTCCATCATAAAAGTGCATCTATCCATCATAAAAGTGCATCTATCATCATAAAAGTGCATCTGTCCATCATAAAAGTGCATCTATCCATCATAAAAGTGCATCTGTCCATCATAAAAGTGCATCTGTCCATCATAAAAGTGCATCTATCCATCATAAAAGTGCATCTATCCATCATAAAAGTGCATCTATCCATCATAAAAGTGCATCTATCCATCATAAAAGTGCATCTATCCATCATAAAAGTGCATCTGTCCATCATAAAAGTGCATCTGTCCATCATAAAAGTGCATCTATCCATCATAAAAGTGCATCTGTCCATCATAAAAGTGCATCTATCCATCATAAAAGTGCATCTGTCCATCATAAAAGTGCATCTGTCCATCATAAAAGTGCATCTGTCCATCATAAAAGTGCATCTGTCCATCATAAAAGTGCATCTATCCATCATAAAAGTGCATCTATCCATCATAAAAGTGCATCTGTCCATCATAAAAGTGCATCTGTCCATCATAAAAGTGCATCTGTCCATCATAAAAGTGCATCTGTCCATCATAAAAGTGCATCTGTCCATCATAAAAGTGCATCTATCCATCATAAAAGTGCATCTGTCCATCATAAAAGTGCATCTGTCCATCATAAAAGTGCATCTGTCCATCATAAAAGTGCATCTGTCCATCATAAAAGTGCATCTGTCCATCATAAAAGTGCATCTATCCATCATAAAAGTGCATCTGTCCATCATAAAAGTGCATCTGTCCATCATAAAAGTGCATCTGTCCATCATAAAAGTGCATCTGTCCATCATAAAAGTGCATCTGTCCATCATAAAAGTGCATCTATCCATCATAAAAGTGCATCTGTCCATCATAAAAGTGCATCTGTCCATCATAAAAGTGCATCTATCCATCATAAAAGTGCATCTGTCCATCATAAAAGTGCATCTGTCCATCATAAAAGTGCATCTATCCATCATAAAAGTGCATCTGTCCATCATAAAAGTGCATCTGTCCATCATAAAAGTGCATCTGTCCATCATAAAAGTGCATCTATCCATCATAAAAGTGCATCTGTCCATCATAAAAGTGCATCTGTCCATCATAAAAGTGCATCTGTCCATCATAAAAGTGCATCTATCCATCATAAAAGTGCATCTGTCCATCATAAAAGTGCATCTGTCCATCATAAAAGTGCATCTGTCCATCATAAAAGTGCATCTATCCATCATAAAAGTGCATCTGTCCATCATAAAAGTGCATCTGTCCATCATAAAAGTGCATCTATCCATCATAAAAGTGCATCTGTCCATCATAAAAGTGCATCTGTCCATCATAAAAGTGCATCTGTCCATCATAAAAGTGCATCTGTCCATCATAAAAGTGCATCTGTCCATCATAAAAGTGCATCTGTCCATCATAAAAGTGCATCTATCCATCATAAAAGTGCATCTATCCATCATAAAAGTGCATCTATCCATCATAAAAGTGCATCTGTCCATCATAAAAGTGCATCTATCCATCATAAAAGTGCATCTGTCCATCATAAAAGTGCATCTGTCCATCATAAAAGTGCATCTATCCATCATAAAAGTGCATCTATCCATCATAAAAGTGCATCTGTCCATCATAAAAGTGCATCTGTCCATCATAAAAGTGCATCTGTCCATCATAAAAGTGCATCTATCCATCATAAAAGTGCATCTGTCCATCATAAAAGTGCATCTGTCCATCATAAAAGTGCATCTGTCCATCATAAAAGTGCATCTGTCCATCATAAAAGTGCATCTGTCCATCATAAAAGTGCATCTATCCATCATAAAAGTGCATCTGTCCATCATAAAAGTGCATCTGTCCATCATAAAAGTGCATCTGTCCATCATAAAAGTGCATCTGTCCATCATAAAAGTGCATCTGTCCATCATAAAAGTGCATCTGTCCATCATAAAAGTGCATCTGTCCATCATAAAAGTGCATCTGTCCATCATAAAAGTGCATCTGTCCATCATAAAAGTGCATCTGTCCATCATAAAAGTGCATCTGTCCATCATAAAAGTGCATCTGTCCATCATAAAAGTGCATCTGTCCATCATAAAAGTGCATCTGTCCATCATAAAAGTGCATCTATCCATCATAAAAGTGCATCTGTCCATCATAAAAGTGCATCTGTCCATCATAAAAGTGCATCTGTCCATCATAAAAGTGCATCTGTCCATCATAAAAGTGCATCTGTCCATCATAAAAGTGCATCTGTCCATCATAAAAGTGCATCTGTCCATCATAAAAGTGCATCTGTCCATCATAAAAGTGCATCTATCCATCATAAAAGTGCATCTGTCCATCATAAAAGTGCATCTGTCCATCATAAAAGTGCATCTGTCCATCATAAAAGTGCATCTGTCCATCATAAAAGTGCATCTATCCATCATAAAAGTGCATCTGTCCATCATAAAAGTGCATCTGTCCATCATAAAAGTGCATCTGTCCATCATAAAAGTGCATCTGTCCATCATAAAAGTGCATCTGTCCATCATAAATGTGCATCTGTCCATCATAAAAGTGCATCTATCCATCATAAAAGTGCATTTGTCCATCATAAAAGTGCATCTGTCCATCATAAAAGTTCATCTATCCATCACATAAGTGCATCTGTCCATCATAAAAGTGCATCTGTCCATCATAAAAGTGCATCTGTAAAAAAGTGCACTCCTCCCAGGCCCGAGTTTTTGCCTCCACAACCACCCAGGCTGGAGTCCGCTTGGCCTGCCGGTACCAGTCAGCTGCCTCAGGAGTTCCACAAGCCAGCCAGGCCCCATAGGCCTCCTTCTTCAGCTTGACGGTATACTTTACTTCCTGTCCACCACCGGGTTCGGGGATTGCGGCCTCGATAGGCACCGGAAACCTTACGGCTGCAACTCTGAGCAGCCGCTTCGACAATGTAGGTGGAGAACATGGTCCACTCGGACTCAATATCTACAGCCTCCCTCGGGATCTGGTCGAGGCTCCTCCAGAGGTGGGAGTTGAAGATCTCTGCCAAACGTTTCCAGCAGACCCGCTGTACAGTACGCTTGGGTCTGCCGAGTCTGTTTAGCTTCCTCTCCCGCCATCTGATCCAACTCACCACCAGGTTGTGATCTGTTGACAGCTCTGCCCCTCTCTTCACCCAAGTGTCCAAGACAAATGGCTGCAGTCAGATGAAACGACCACAAAGTCGATCATCGACCTACGCCCTAGGGTGTTCAGGTGCTGCATGCACTGATGGACACCCTTTTGCTTGAAGATGGTGTTCGTTGTGGACAAACTGTGACTAGCACAGAAGTCAAATAACTGAACACTACTCGGGTTCAGGTCAGGGGGGCCATTCTGTCCCTAGAGCTAGTTTCCATGTCCAGGGATCGGGTTGTTGAGGCCCCCGCCTTCGACTGCCGCCTGTTCCTCTCAGCACAGGCCCCTTACGGTCCCTCCTGAAGGTGGTGAGCCCACGGGAAGGAGGCCCCACGTTGCTTCTTCGGACTGAGCCCTGCCGGACACCGTGTGGGAGGCCCTGCCACCAGGCGCTCACATACTGGCTCCAAGGTGGGGCCCCGGCTGTCCTTGTTTTCACTTCACTCATAAGGTTTTTTGAACCGTTCTTGGTCTGACCCGTCGCCTAGGACCGGTTTGCCTTGGGAGACCCTACCAGGGGCATATAGCCCCGGACAACATAGCTCATAGGGTCGTTCGGGTACTCAAACCCCTCCACCACGTTAAGGTGGCAGTGCAAGGAGGGGTTGATTAGAATCACTTTTTTTCTATTTCAGTTTATTCTAATGGGGATTTGTTATACCCTATATGAAGAGTTCAGATGCAAAAGCCTCTAAGTGCCATTTGAAATTTTCTTCTAAAATTATCATTTTTATCAAGCTTGTATATTTAAGTTCAGTAATTTCACTTAAATGGCAATGAAGATTACCTATTAATGGTCATTTAAGTGAAATTACTGAACTTAAATACACAAGCTTGATAAAAATGGTCATTCTAGAACCAAATTTCAAATGGCACTTAGAGGCTTTTGCATCTGAACTCTTCATATATACATTACACATACAGTATTTGAATATATGAGTGGTTTTCTGTTTTTTTTTTTCAATAAATATAACACCAATATAATGGTTTGAATAGTGGGAGATGTTCATTTGGACCAACATGTTTCAGGTGGGGATCATCAACATTTGCTTCTTAGACATCATAAAGACTGTAAAAGTACAAAAGTTAGAAAACATATATCAATAGGGTCCTGAGGACAGGAGTTCCAGTGATCCAATGTCACAATTTATTTTTACATTTTTGGTGTTCATTTGAGTGTTTATGCACTATACATCATCTAATCATGACTTGATGATGAATTTAGGGTCTCAGGTATATCTACCATAAGGGAGCGCGTCTTGTTCCACTCGTAGAGTGGGAGCATTCGTGGAATTTCCAGAGAGTTGGGGGCATCAAATTCAGGTTTCACCTCCTGTATCATGATCCCACCGGTCCAGTTCACCACACTTGAGCCATGAATGTTTGTTGTTATTTTGTTCAGATTGTCCCACTCGAGATGAAACACATTCCCTCACCAGTAGTAATAATAATAATAATGAAAGTATAATTAATTAATTATTAAGCATAACATTTTTTTTTCAACTTAACAGAAACCTGGAGAGACCATTATCTGCCAGTTAATGTGGGCTTCCATAACGCTAAATGCTCTTCACCAAGAAAGACCTTTCTAATTGTGTGTTGGTGCATGGTGTAGGCTATGTATTTGTGTAGTTAGTTTAAAAATGTATGTTAAATAAACCTCACATTACCAGTGAATCCTAATTACATGATGTGATTTTTAATTAATGCATATTTTTGAACACGTTGTATCTTAAAATGTATTATTTAATTAAAATATCTATGTTATATTTTTAATGTGCAACAAGTGAACATTGGGAACAAGCTCAACATGTGCTCAACAATAATTTACATAGCCAATTATGAAAAATGGAGGAGATTTATCAAATCGAAAACTAAAGGAGAAAAACAGACTGCCTATATGTGCTTTTTTGGATATCCAGGGTGGCAACCAATATAGCCAGAAAATACATACATGTGACAATATTTCAGGTGGGGATCATCAACATTTGCTTCTTAGACATCCTAAAGACTGTAAAAATACAAAAGTTAGAAAACATATATCAGAAGGGTCTATAGGGGAGGAGTTCATGATCCAATGTCACCATTTTTTGACATTTTTTGGTGTTTATTTGAGTTTTTATGCACTATACATCATCTAATCAAGACAATCCTCATATCTATCAGTTCCTCATGCAAAGACGAAGAGAAAATTGGGTAGATTGTGTCTGTAGGATGTATTGTTCAGATTCTATGTAGATTTAAAGTTTTCATTTTCCGCAGCCAAAAATCAAGCATCAAGCAAAAATCACATATGGGACAAAAATTTGCGCGGGGAACATCAAAATTCCTTTTCTAGACACCTTAAGGATTACAAAAAACTAGGTTAAAAAAATATATCTTTCGGGTGCAGGTGAACCCCCCCCTTTCTACCCTACTAATGCAATTTACGTTGGATGTATATTTTGTTCTTGCAATGTTGTAGGCTATTTGTTGCAATTTTGCACTTTTGACAAACAGTCTGAGATATTTGAGTGTTGTGTGTAATAAAACAACACTCATTGAAATCATAATTGTATTGCATTGTTTTAACCCTCAGGTGCTCTTCGTTTCGGAGTCACATCTTCCCGGTCAAAAGTGACCGGACACCTAAAAATGAAACTTTCTCCATCCCAGTAAAACCAATGCAATTTATTTTTGTTCTATAATATTTATTCTTTTCAATTTAGTATTTTGAGACAATTTAATTGAATTTATTAATATTTATGCAATATGTATGGTTTATTTTTGACCACTTAGCATGCTCAGATCATGACCTCAATTTTTTTGTGTGTTCACATACATAATGCCATAAAAGTCACCAAGTTTCGTAACATCGCGATGAAGCTGTGATTTTTAAAAATTCAAAACATACTTTTTGTAATCAAAATTTATTGGTGTGTATGTGTATAAAAGTGTGTTTGTATGTGTGTGTGTAGGGTGGTGGGTATGTCTGTTTTGCACTCTTGATGTTTTAGAGTGTCACCCCTTCAATGATGAGCACTTTTTTTCTGCATCGTGGCCGATTTGTAGATTGTACACAAAAAAATTCTCAAAGTTTTTGTGTTTTTGTCAATTTCCCATTCATTTCCTATGGTCGGTCATTTTTGACCGAAGAGCACAAGTGTGACTATTTTTTTTTACGACCACTTAGCCTGCTCGAATCATGACCTAAATTTTTTTTGCGTTCACATACCCAATGCCATAAAAGTCATCAAGTTTCATAACATTCCGATGAAGGTGTGATTTTTAAAATTTCAAAACAGAAAATTTTTCGGTCAGAAATGACCGAAAAGCACCTGAGGGTTAAATACTAAATATTTTTCTTAAAAACTTTCCTCAGACACTTATTCAGTTATTTATAATATGCGTTGTTCAAACAGCAATAGTAGTTTCAATGTAGCTAGCTACTTTTTGATAATAACTTGTAGTGTAGCTAACTACTGTACACTACAAAAGGGGGTGACTGTAATTTAACTACTTTAACTTACGAGTAGCTTGTCAAACTACAGTTTCAGAGTAGCTTCCCCAACACTGCTTAATGGGAACATTAGCAAAACGTTCTGGGTAGACATTGGATGACACTAGTGCGTCTTGTTGAATCTTCTTCTGATGTGCTTCATTGATTGGGTAAAGATAGAAAAACACTAAACCCACCAGCAAAAGGTGATCGGTATGGGGCCCAAAAGCAGTTTCAGTGCCAAGATGACTCAATCCGCATGACTACAGCTTCAACAAAACACATTGCTCTGTGTAAACATTTCAATGTGAACATTTTAGACTTCCATAAAAAGGGCGGAACTACTGCAAACAGAAGCATGATTATGTTTTGCTCAAACATTCTTGCCTGACAATATTTAAAAACTTGCAGGACATAGAGCGTGAACAATTGTACTTGAATGTAGGCCCAGAGTCCACAATGTTTTTAAAAACTGACAGACTGCCACATTAAATCAGGCTTTACTTTAGCTCGGAGAGAGCGTGTGCTGACTCACTGCAGTGTCACAGAGGAGATGCCAGCAGACAGACCTCCTCCGAGCTTGATGCAAAACCTCAAGCACGAAACAAACTAGAGGCCCAGGGCCCTTGCGGGAGGGGGTCTGAACAGCAAACTCATCCACTACATCTAGCAGCATTGACCTGACCAAGAGGGTGCTTCCCCATGCAAAACTCACAACCACCAAAAGTGTTTAGGCTGGTTGTTAGGGTGTCCTGATTGGTTTTTAGTCGTGGTAGCTGGTTTTGGTGTGGTTTCTAGAGTGTTGCTTTTGCGTACTGGCTGAAGTTCAGACTTTCCAGTCTATATAATATTCTGATCTCTACTTTGTATATCTATAAGATTTTTTCATCCATTTTGTCTCTCGGCAGGCAAGATTGTACGTCTGTTTGCTTATAAAAGTAATAGCACGCACCTGCACCTCTCCTCAACAAGATTTGAGTTGTCATTGATTTATCCTTAGCACAAGCAGTGCAGATCTGGACCGATGACAAATAAAAGGTAAAATCTTAAAAATCTTTAAAAATCTAGTTTAAAATAAGTATGCCAAGTTCTTAGAATTTTTAATTCATGTTGTTTTCACATGACTGTTGGTGACACCACATAAGTTTGTTTTTTTGCCAGACAATTTTGTTAAAATATTATCAGACAGATAAATACTACTATTCACGTAGTAAACAATGTCCAGCGCTTCCGTGTTGTACGTCAGAATGTCGCCTCACTATTGGCCGGCTCTTGCGCCAGCATCACACGCATGCGTTGTGCTCAAGGGGGTAATCCATCAACCGGAAGTTGAAGCCTAGTCGCGGGAGCTGCCATCTTGTAGCAGAACTTGCATTAGCATTAGCATTTCCATTGACTCCCATTCATTTTGGCGTCACTTTGACCAACACATTCTCATCCCAAAAAGTCATATAACTGATGTTTTGGGACGTCTTTTGACCATACGTCAATATTCGCCTTTTTAGGGCCCCCTTAAACGTCGGTAGATGAGGTTATGGGATCCTAACTCTACCCCAGACCTAAACCTAACCCTAAACCTAACCCGTCACCTAACTGACGTTAAAGGTAAAGCGTCAGTTGTATGACGGCCCGGGATCGCCATCTACCGACGTTTAAGGGGGCCCTAAAAAGGCGAATATTGACGTATGGTCAAAAGACGTCCCAAAACGTCAGTTATATGACTTTTTGGGGTGAGACTGCGCTGCTTTGACAGCGAATAACTTTACATCTGAGGCGTTTGAAGACTCCATTTGTCCTTTATTTATTTCTAAAGAAACGCGACAATGTATAAAATACCAGCTCCTACTCACACTCTTCGCCTCTGCAAGTTTCGGAAGGGAATGATTCAGATTTGTCATGCCACAGCCACTAGAAGACAGACGGGTTGCTCTCGTCACATCTACGTCGTCAAGCTCTGTTTGAGTCTACGCGTTAGGGACGGAAGTGCTAAAAAAAATCGCCAAAACAGGCTTCACTTGTCTCAATGGAGTTCCAATGAGATGGCTCTGTCCACTTCTTATGGTTGTGCTGCTCACATGACCAGCGTCAGCCAATAGAGAGGCAACATTCTGACGTACAACCCGGAAGCGCTTACACTACGTCAACAGCATAGGAGAATGGCACAGAGGAGAAGAAATTGTTGAATAAAGTTGTTATTTTGGTGTGGGTTTTGTTTGTGCACAAAAAGTATTCTTGTCACTTCATAACATTAAGGTTGAACCACTGTCTCATGGATTATGTTAACGTTGTCTTTACTACTGTGAAAAGTTGCAATGGCCTTGAAAGTTGCAATGCCTATGGTTGGTTGATAAAATCCTGGTTCTGATTTCAATAAAAATATCTTCATTTGTGTTCAGAAGATTAACGAAGGTCTTACGGGTTTGGATTGACATGAGGGTGAAGGTTTAAAGTAAGATTTGCTGATAAAGCGGCAAGTGCTAAACTATCCATGGTGGAGGATGCTAACCTGATTAGCAGAGATGAACAGCGTGAAGGTCTTATTGTTACTCCCCATGATAACAAGAACTGTGCAGCTAAACTAGCTCCAAGCAAAACACACATGTCCATGAAAACCGGAAAGTTCTCAGGTATTGCAACCAGGACTACCAGAGCTGGTATGAGGAACTACGGAGAAACACAGGCAAAGAACATATAGATCAGGGATGGGCAACTTCAGTCCAGGAGGGCCATTGTCCTACAGGGTTTAGCTTCAACACTAATCAAACACACCTGAACAAGCTAATCAAGGTCTTCAGGATTACTAGAAAGTTACAGCCAGGTGATTTTTTTCAGTATTGGAGCTAAACTATGTAGGACAGTGGCCCGCCAGGACCAACTTTGCCCATCCCTGATATAGACAGATCACACTCTTAGAAGAAAAGGTTCTATATAAAACCTAAATAGGTTCTATCAGCGCTATGTATTTGGAAACCCTAAAAGGTTCTATACACTCTTAAAAAAAGGGTTCCTCTTGGTTCTATATAGAACCCTGGGGTTCTGTACTTGGCCAATAGAACCTTTTTCCAAAAAAAAATGGTTCTATATAGAACCATTTTGGAGTTCCATATATGAAGCGGGGGATGGAACCATTTCTGGTTCTAAATAGAACCATTTCTTCTGTCACCAGAACCTCACCAGAATCATTGTGTATGGTCTCGTCACCATCAGAGGAAACACACAGGTAGACCTATAAAAAGAGCAGTTTTCTTGCTCAGCTTCACCAGTGTCATCTGCCACATTGACACTGATTGCGGCCATACATATCGATTTTTTCGAATCAATTTTTTCAATACAGAAGGTTGGTTTTTGTTATTTACCACATACAATTTCATTCAAATACTCTTGATATGATTGCATGTCAACATGATATTTTTGTCCTAGTTCTGATTTTCCATGTACTTTACAGGTTAATTAGAGATCCAAACTGAAGAGCTAAAGTGGAGAAGAGGAAGCCGAGGACCAGACTGGAATGGTACGACAGATGGCCAGTGAGCTTTTTCAAAACATTCAGGTATGTAGTGTGCATGTGAACACTGTGAGGCACTACAGGATCCAGAGTGAGATACAACAACACATCATTACATCAGCAATGAAATTCGACACCGAGCTGGTATAGAGTTAAGAGCTAGCCTGGTGGGATTTTATTCGTAAACAATAAATTCCCTACAGTTCAAACTTGTATTGTTTGGCTCACAAACATGTTTAAAATGTAGTCTGCCATAAAGTTACCATTATTAAAAGTTCCTCATCAAACCCTCAAGCTCAAATGTATGACCAAGGAAACAGAACAAAACAAAACAAAGAAAATAAACAAAACATTCTTCAAAATTAAGGTGTGGTCACACTACACTTTTCATTCCATTGACTTACATCACGCATACGAATGTGAGAGACAGGAAGCAGAAGCTCAAGCTGCTCTTTATAGTCTTCACTGAGTTCCAAAGTTCAAGATTGTTGAATTATGACCTGCGAAGTTTTATCACATGAAGACAAATAGAAGATTGGGTAAAACATGATCCAGTTCTCACAATTAACTAGTTGCTTTTTAGCATGCATATTACAAGGATATTCTACTTCTAAAGCACATATTAATGCCTTAATCTGCGTGAATTTCTTCTACATTCCTAATCCTACCCAATACCTAAACTTAAGTATCTCACAAAATAATTATAAGCAGTAGTTATGAGTTTATTGAGGCAAAAGTCGTTGTTAATAGTTAGTTAATAGTGAGAATTGGAACTTGATCTAAAGTGTAAGCAAAGATTGATATGCCCTAGGCCTAGGGTGACCTTTGAGCTGAATTAAAGGCACATTATGTTAGTTTCGCTGCTAGGTCACTTATTTAAAACAATATCGAAGGCGTAGCTTGATGGCGCTGTGAAAGAGCGTGGAATTATGGGAGTTATAGTCTTCACCTCCACAGCCGATGGAAAGCAATCTGACGGGAATCGTGTTCATGGATGAGCTAAAATATTACAATTTTATTAACATTACTGTGGGGGTTCATTAGTGAAGGCCGGGGCAGAGAGCCTGGACATTTTACGCTGCATTTGAATTTAAATAGTGGGGTAATGCAACAAAACTGGTCAAAACTATCATACTAAAAATATGTTTGAGTGTGTTGAAGGTTATGTTTTACATTAGGGGGCTGTTGAACGTTTGAATCTGATTGGTTGACAAACGTTCTAAGGCGTGCAATTATTTACAGGGAGACGTACGGCTAGTTCCTGGCAGTTCCATATCACTGCGCCAAATGATTTCCACTCGCACAGAAACGCGTTGTCAGTGCTGCTCTGATGATTTTATCAGTAAAATAGTTAACAGTATAGTTTATCAATTTAAATGCTACATGACCTTTCTCACTTGCGAGGTAATTACGGCGCTGTTCTTGGAGAAGATTAACGTACAGTTTTGCTATTACACTGCTGCTGAACACTGTTGAGAGACGCACAGACTCAGGTAATTCACACACGCTTGATAACTCTCTCTCTCTCTCTCTCATAACTGCATTAGTGTGCTATTTGTGGCGCAAGCCTGACTTCGTCATACTCGTCATATTCTAGTGAGAATAGACCCCTTCACAGTTGACGTCACAGAAAAATTTGCGGTGCGCAGTGCGAATGCCTTGGTCAGAAAAGTTCATTCCATCATGCTGTAACCATAGTTTAAACCAGCAACCAGAGAATTTCTCGTCAACATGCCTACTTGTTGCGTCGATAAATACTAACTTGCGATAAATACTAACGATAAATACTAACATGCCTACTATGATTTTTGTTTTATGTATTTTTACATCGGCTATGTACACTGTGCATGCTTGTTCTAACCGTGTGTTCTGTCTTAATGAGTTTTTTTATGTTTTTTTTTTTTTTACATCACGCACTGATTTCCATGCATCTCAGTGATAATTGGTGAAATGACAGACACACGTTTAGTTTAGCAAGAATGACCCTGGAGGAAAGGTGACGGATGCTGGGTAAGTGATTAGCCTAGTCGTGACAGTTTTCTAGGGAAATAAAACCATCAAGTCAATCAGTCTACAGTGCATCCGTCTCCAATATGATAAATAATTAACGTTACCCTGCCATGCAGGTGCAATTTGCAGTATGGATGTAGCCTTCCCGCTTGTTGATCACGACCCAGGCTTTGTACATAGAGGTCTTTTTCCCCTGGCGCTGGCTCGGTAAAACCTCCGCTTTTAACACACAAAAGTCATTGCTTATCTAGCTATATAAAATCGTCTGAACATGCCCACAAACTACGTAATTATACGCGTCTAGCGATTTGTAGGCTTTGAGTTTTTCGCGTGTGTAAACACTCGGCTTGTCCACCAGATAGCTGTATATGGCGGGCCAGTGAATATCTGGCCACTTACTGACGTTGTCTACCCATTCTGTTTTGAGCTCGGGATCCGGGAGACAATCGCCATTAACTAAAACAAGTTTGTTATGGTAATGTTCTGTGGTGGTAAAAGACAGTGCATAACTTGACACAATATCATGCCGGTCTATTAGCCGCGCCATTTTTCTGACCCCATGCTGCGCGCGCACCCAACAGAGGATTCCAATGTGTACAAACATTGAAGGGGTCTATATGAGTCTGAATCTTCTCCGTAGGGCTTTGATTATGAGGCGTGTCTTAGCCAAACCAGGAAAAAAAAAATTGAGAGCGCTCTCTGCACTCAATTGGATAGTCGGTAAACCTACAACCAATCTGAGCAACGCAGTAACTCAACAACTTTGCATAGGGCAGAACTACAGAACTTACTTATTTTAGAAGTAAAATAGCGAGTGTTGCTTCTTTTACTTATTCCGCCATGTGTGCAACCAAAGGAGAAACCACAACGACCACAGGCTTTTCATTACGTCCCATCTTCTTAGCGACCGTCAGTAGGGTTGGGTATCGAGAATCGAGTATCGATTGGAATCGGGACTAACTTTTCGTTTTTTCCGGAATCGTTCAAAAGTTAAAATTTCGATTCCTAGTTTCGATATTCACAAGCCGCCGAGCGGAAGAAGAAACCGCTGAACAACACCAACGAAGAAGCGTCTACCGGAAGTGTTGGTATAACCGCGCAAGTCGAACATGAGTAGCTTACGTCAGCGGTCCAAAGTGTGGCTTCACTTTTCTAAAAATAACGAAATCTCGGCAAAATGCAAAATTTGTGACAAAAGGAGTATTTGTGACAGAAGGAGTATTTCCTTCAGAAAGGATTATTTCCTTCAGAAAGACCGTTGGTTAGCAAGGTTAGCTAAACTTTTTTGACCCTGCCTCTTAAAAGAATCGGAATCGAGAATCGTTAGGAACCGGAATCGAAACAAGGAATCGGAATCGGAATCAGAATCGTTCAAATTCAAACGATAACCAACCCTAACCGTCAGAGCCAGCTGATAAGTTACACTTTTGCCGAATCAAGTAGGAAGGACGGCAAAAATATCTTTCCGATCGACAAATGCCTTGATTGCAGTTTTCTGTTTGTCTATTAAAATGAATGCGCTGTCGATTTATTTTACAACAGTGGAATCTACACATCTCAATTCTTCAGCTGCAGTCATATTTGAGGGAAACCAGTTAAGCGCTCTTTGATAACGTGATGATTACGTCCCTGCAGATATCTACCCATCATCGTATAAAGCCCGCCCTCGCAATTTGATTGACCCAAACGTTTCTTGTCTGATCATAAATACTCCTCAATGGATCGAGTCCAGACCGAACTTCCCGACCAAAAAATTTTGTGGGCGGAGTTCAGGCTGGCATCCAGGCTATCCATTACTAGCTCTAAAATTACCTTTTGGAACTAGCAACGCTTGGGAATAGATTCGTAAGAAATTACTCCACAAAATAGTGTTACAAAAACCTGACTAATATCTTGAAATACATTATATGAATAATGTTTTGAGGTGTAGCAACTGTAGTTTATTTACGGAATAATTGACTCCGAGATGTTGAATTATTGAAAATGAATGCGCACTCCTCTTCCTGTCATGGCCGCATTACCTTTTTACATAACGCTACTCTTTTAGACTGGTTAAAATAGCTGATTTCTCTTGGAAACATTTGGGATAATATAAGTACACAAGTCAACAACATATACAACATTGTTTTAGTGGTTATTGGATATTTTAATCGTACATTTTGTGCCTTTTAAAGAACGCGAACTTGAAATCTGCAGTGTTGCAGTTAAGTGGAGTGGATTACATATTTTGGAGTGGATGAATCTGACATCATTTTGTGACCATTTTAGTGTATGTAGAAATTTTGCACGCTCAAAGCTCAAAGTCAAGCGTGACCATGGCTTTAAAAAATAAAATAATTTCGACACAAATGTACAGCAAACATTTTTGTTCTTTGACCCCCAGGAACAGCACCACAAAGAATAGTAAATTTATGACTAGTGCTGATATCATGAAGGTATTTCCCTATTGGGAAACTAAGACATTTATGTAAGTGTACTGTATATGCAAACAACTCAGGGTGCAAATTGCAGGGGTAATAATAAGATCTCGAATGAAACTGTGGCACTAAACTGTACTCATATAAGGAACTTTTCAACTGTGTTTTTCAAACAATGTTTTAGCAACAGTTGAAAGAGTTGGATTACATGTTAGTCATGTTAGTGTGTATTTTCACATGGTCTCATAGACTAACTGTCCCTGAGGCTGCAAATTACCTATAGAAATTCTGCTAAAAAGATTGAAAGTAATTGTGTAATTGCACACACTAAACAGACCCAAAAATTACACCCCAAAGTTAAATACTTTATGGCTTTGTTTAATCCCTTAGTATTACAAGCTAAGCTTTCCTTAGCAAATGCAACTAATTATAAATGGTAAAACACCTAAGTAACGTCTGAACAGTTGCCCTATTCCACAGTGTGGTGTGTAGGTGTTATTGTGATATGGTTTTGTGCAGCGCTGTGCTGTGTGGGAGGTCCGGTTCTTGGTCCTCGTTCAGACAGGCTTGAAATCAGTCTTTGTTATACACCCACAGCACCTGACCCTGAATCACGGTCGCCATCAGCACAGCTAACGCCTCCACACTCAGCCCTGATAGAGAGACAGAAATAGGGTGAGACAGATGTGAGCACAACCTCACAACAACCAGTATCACAAACTATTGCTCTGTGAAACACTATATCGCACACATCCTTCTATTGGATTAGGTCTGTTTTTTCAGTCTTGGCAGTGTAATAATAGATTATAATGGCCCTGTTCCAAAATTTAGTGAGCTGCCTACAGCCTAAATGGGCAGCTGCCTTATAAGGCAGGATTCTAACCAAAATGGAACATTGTGAGTGGCTGATTTGGAATCATCTATGTAGGTCGCAACTCTGTGCCCCAAATCTGTGAAGTGCTATTTGTAATCTTATAGCATGTATGGCATCAGTTCTCAACAGTGTTAGTTATTGCATTCCTTGGTTGCAATTATTTGATTTAAAATACAATAAAAACTGTTATATTGTGGAATATTTTTACAATTTAAACAACTGTTTTTATTGAAAATACATATTTAAAAAGTAGTTTATTTCTGTGACCATAGCTGAATTTCCAACATCATTATATACTCCAGTCTTCAGTGTCACATGATCCTTCAGAAATCATTCTAATATGCTGCTCAACATTTCTTATTATTATCAATGTTGAAAACAGTGGAGCTCTTTAATATTTTTTGTGGAAACCTTGGCTCTATACAAAAGAATTGCATTTATTTTTGAAATATTTTGAAATATTGTAAATGTCTTTTCAATTAATCAATTTAATGCATCTTTTATGCATAAAATAAAACACTTTTTTTCTTTTTTCTTTTTCCATAGTATTTATTCATAGATTATAGTAGCTTTCATTTTAATATTTTCCATCTATTACTGGTTTTAGTAATTTTGCTGTGCATTTGACAAGTTTTTGTTTTTAAAAAATGTTTCTATTTAGCTATATTTTTATTTTAGTTTTAGTAATTTTCTTATATTACTTTATTTTATTTCATTTAGTTGGAAAAACATCAAATTTCAAGTTTGTTTAAATCTAATCTAATCTAAAATACTTTGTACATGTGAATAAAGATTTTAAATAGTTTAACAGTTTAACATTAGCATCTTCTAAGCTAATAGCACAATATTATAGGATTTGTAAAAATGCATAGCACAAACCAAATCGAAAAAAAAAAAAAAAAAAGGAAAATGCATCCTCTTGTTGTTTCAACCCATATGAATTTCTTTGATTCTTCCATGGAACGCTAAATATGAATTTGTGAAGAATGCCCACTTTCCACAATATTTCTTCAGAATTTCTCCTTTTGTGTTGCATGGAAAAAACGTCACGTTTGAAACAACATGAGGGTGAGTAAATGATGACAGAATTCGATTTTGTAACGCTGACGTTGTGAGTGTATGAGTAAAATGTTATCTCTGAGTCTCTGTTGTTGATCTCCTCCCAGAAACATGTTGAGGGATGTATATGGAACACTGTAGACCTGCAGGAAGCATAACGTTCACTTTGAAGAAGTCAAGAACGACATGCGGGGGTAGCTGTGTGATGATGTAACCGCCATTTGACCTCAATAATGAACACGAGAGGGTGGTAATGGAAGTTGGCTAATTTGCCTATTACATAAAAAGCTTTTGCTGGGCCAGTAATCATCACATGGGGAAAGGACAGGGCATATGTTGGAGATTGATAGAATAAGAATTGAAGTCTCAAAAAGACAGCTGATAATAGGGCACTCTGAACGCTGAGCTCACTGTATTGTGAGGTATAAACCACAGAAAGAATGACCAGTGGCAATTACAGCACTTCTCTGACACAGGAAGACACAGATGAGTCATATCAAAGCCTTATAAAACTCTTTTCTCATTTCTGTTATCTATGTATCTATTATCGCTCATTCTGTTTGCAAACTGTTATATGCACGTTATAACCATTCCATTCTCAACCCTCTAATCGAAGAGTCTATGAACAACATCTGAACGACTGTATAATGTTCATTGTCATAGACAGTAATTATGATTCATGCTTCAGTGTAAAGTAGTGCACTTACACTGGAAGCTCAGCAGTCAAGCAGGCCAGAGGGTTTAAAAGCATAAATTTCAAGCTATTTTTCCTAATGCATTTAGATGAATGATTCAGTAATTTATTCATTGTAAAGTTCTAAATGGACTTTTTTCACATTTGGAACACAGAAGTAAACTATAGCAGGGTAAACCTCTATAAGGTGATTTTTTTTTTCACACTAGCATTTTTTTTGATTGACTTACAGTAAGAGTTTCATTTGGATAATGTGAACTACTCTGGTGCACACCAGCGAACCGTACTCGAGTCTGCATTAAAAGAGTGGTCCATGTACGGTTCATGTGAACTCATGGAACAGTTCGATGCACACATCAAATAAACGCCTCTACCCAGATAGCACACGTACGTCTTTAAGATGTCTGTTAAAGATCACTTCATCTGGAAAGCATCTGCTGTTTGCTAACATCTGATAGACATCTTTAAGATGCCAGTTACATTCTAAATCATTACATCTTAAAGACATCTTCTAAACGTCTATTTGACATCTGTCAGGAAACGTCATATAGACGTATTACAGATGAGCAAACACTATAAAAACATGTCTTCCAGGACGAAGACGTACATCTGGAAGACGTATTTTTAAGAGTGTTTGCTCATCTGTAATAGTCTATAGGACGTTTCCTGTCAGATGTCAAATAGACGCTTAGAAGATGTCTTTAAGATGTAATGACTCAGAATGTATGTTAACCCCAGATGTTAGCAAACAGCAGATGCTTTCCAGTTGAAGTGATCTTTAAGATGTCATGTTTAAGATGTCAGTTTAACATGCATTCTAAATCATTACATATTAAAGACATCTTCTAAACGTCTATTTGACATCTGACAGGAAACGTCCTATAGACGTATTACAGATGAGCAAACACTCTTAAAAATACGTCTTCCAGATGTAAACACACACATCAAATAGACGTCTCAGTCGTGTCCGAAATCGCCTATTGAGGCAGGCAATTATTATTTTTTTGTTATTTACTTGCGACCGTTAAAAAATTATGCTCTATACAGCCTCGGTATAAATGTAATACAGACATATGTTGTTAATGTCACGTGACCTAACGGCGTCCGTTACGGCGCTTCACTTCCATTCACAAATCCTCTCTTGTGGACTTCAGAATCTCAGCAGAAGTAGTTGGTCAGTCGAGATCGAGGACTTTATTTTCTTTTTTTTTTTTATACTTCATCGGAATGGTACGAAACTTTGTAAAGGTTTTGGCATTTGCTATAATGCTAAATACAATTATATACAAGATTTTAAAAGGTTATATTCCTGAAAGATATGGTCACACTTGACCACATTGAAAACTATTAAAAACTAACGGGAAGCCAATTTCATCAACGTTTGGAATATTGCGCCCAAACAAAATCTCAATGAAAGCTTGTTCTTTGCGATATCAACCTTAAATTTGGAACACAACTTGTTTAGATTTATGGCTTTGATTTTCTCACAGTTTTAGAGTAAAACGTGTTTTAAAAGATACATTTCATATACAATTTTTGAAATAGTATTTTACACTATTACATAATTTTTTATTTTATTTTATTTTTTACCTCAGCAACAATCTGCCTAGTGTGAGACCACAATTAAGTCTTAAGCCTCCAAAGCCTTCAAGATTTACAACAAGTTGGAAATGTCATTTTCATGTCTATTCATAAAAACAGCTAATGAATGGATCACAACTATTCCATAAATATAATTACGTACCTTAAAATTCCCTAAAAATACAAAATTTTAAATAAAAAAATATCAAACCAAATTTTTTTACATTCATTTAATGGAGAAAAGAAAATCTGTAATTTTTCACTGTCACACGAGCAGCACCAGAGGGCTAAAAAAAAACTCCTCTGCAAATATTATTGAACACTGAATCCACTAAAAAATTATATTTCTTAATATAACACTATGTAATATTTAATTAAAATATACAGTACCACTCATGTCACAAACTCCGCCTCTTATCTTACCACCCACAATGGGAAGCTGATTTGGGTCCACTGACTCCTGCTCACTAGATAGTCGACGAGGGGGACTATGATGAAACGCCTCCATCTGAACACCACACAAGAGCAAAACGAAGAGAAATGAGGGTAAATATGGAGATTGCATACTTTCCATGTCAGAGATAAGATTGTTGAGATTAAATGACTCCATTCAAAAAAGTTAGACATAACTTTAGTTGACAAAGCAGTTAAAGTTAACCCATATGGAAATGGATTTATTTGCATAGAGCTCTTTCGGATCTTATTGTGCTTACTGTAGGTCAAGACTGTGATGTGCATACATTCTGGACCCAGAAAGTGTTTTGCTACATTGTTTGCATTCAAAGGTAGCAATAGTTGTCTGACAAATTTTTTTCCTTTGTTTTTTTGAAAGGAACAAATTAATATGTTATAACGGATATTATGTTATTTTTCGGAAGTTCATAGAATTGTGAAGTGGACCTATTTTTCCATTTGTTATAAATTGTTTTATGTAACTTGATTATTTTGTAATCTTTCATCAAAATGGACGTGCCTCTGAAATGACCTCTCTTTTCGACTGATGTCGCTTTGGCTACACTGGCTTTTTAATAATAATTGGAACAAATAACAAAGTAGCTTTTTAAGTATTGTTTTAGCCATTCTGGTATTGGCCACTTACACGATCCAATCAATTCAATTTTTTTTTTCATTGAATATCCTTTTTCAAATATAACAGATATTAAATCGGTTATGAATGCTGTTTCATGTTGACTTTACAGTCGGCATGAAACAGAAGTTTCCGATAGTATTTTCTTTCCTTTTGTGTAGTAAATCCAACTGAAACTTCTCGAAAAGGAAAAAAAAAAAATAGGATGAGACTGGATTTTTCCAATAGCAATTGATTGGATGGTTGTGGTATCGTCAGAGAAGAGATGTCACTGCAAGATGGTGGGGAAGTTATTTTGAATAAAGATTAAGGGCAAATTCTTTAAATAATAATCATAATAATTATGTGAATGGATAAATCATTTACAATAAATACTGCAATATTCCATAAAAACAAGAACTGTCAATTTTGGTTTCATGGTGACTTTAAAAAAAAAAAGGAGGGTTTTTACAGAAGAACTTTAAACAGTGCTGGGTTGTGTTAACCCAAATTTGGGTCAAATATGGACAAACCCAAATGTTTACAAGATGTAAAATACATTTCTGATGTCCCCAGAGTGAGTATGTGAAGTTTTAGCTCAAAATACCCCACAGATATTTTTATATAGCATGTTAAAGTTGTCACTTTTTGAGGGTTAGCAAAGATACACAGTTTTGTGTCTGGCCCTTTAAATGCAAATAAACTGCAAGTCCCGACACAGTGGGCGGAGCTTCAAGTGTTCAAGAGTGCAGCTCCAATTACCTCACGCAGACACGCTAAAATGTCAGAAACTATTCTGCCTTTTATGTTTAAACTGGAGTCAGACAAAGATGGAGAGACTAAGAAGAAGTGACGACGTGTAGAATGCAACAGGACTTCTCTGAATGGTTAGTTGATGACTTTATGTTGCTGAGGTGGAGTTAACTATTTTCAATAAGCATATTCTGTCATGTCATATAAATCGCTTGTATAGGAACTGTTGTTGCACACAGAATAACTTTCTATTGCCTGTGAAAAGACGAATGCTTAGTTTGAACTGACTCGTGCTTAACTACAACAGCTCTTCCTCTTCTCAACATGGACTGCGTTCCAGGGGGCGGGGTTTATGTAAATTATAGGGTTAGTGATGTCACTAACTCGGGAGGAAGCTTGTGGAACACATTAACTAAAGTTAGGAAAGTGACATCATAATCAACCACCCCTTTAATTCCACAGATACTACTAACTGGTTAGTGTGTTCACTAGGTTGCTTCAGAGGCATAAGGATACTATAATAAAACAATGCATTGACATACTTTTTACTTTTGATACTTACAAACTTTTAAAAACAAGCACTTCTTAAGCAAAAATCAGTCTTTACAACTTTATTTGTAACAGAGTAATATTTGACTATTATCTGTACTTTCACTCAAGTAAGGAAGTTGTGTACTTTGTCCACCTCTGCTTTTGGCCTAATTTTTGGTGGTTTGTTGTTTTTAGTCTTATATCATAATTGATTTTATATTCACTCTGGTTTCACTGATGCCTATTCCTAAGTAGAGTGAAACTAGTCCATTGATCCTCCCAGGGAACAGCACACTGTAATAAGAGACACTGTCAGGCACATAAGGACTTCTTTGTTGTTGAACTTCGAAATGTTTGAAAAATATATTTTCATTCCAATTTTCATAATCAACTTTTATTTGTTAGGAGCATGTTATCTGTGGAGAGTAAAAAAAAAAGATTAGTGTAAGATATTATTGGTAGATTTTATTAAATTAAATCATAAATTGTTTCAGTCAGAGACAAAAAAAAAAAACTCATCTCATCCCATTTTTAAAAAAATCTTATATTAATAGTAAATTAGTTTTTATCATTGTAAATACTTTTTTAATGTCTGTTAATTTTTATTTTAAACTAAACATGTAGTACATTAAGTTAATTTTATTTCAAGTAACAAAAATGTTTTTTATGGTTTTATTTTCCGTTAACAATAAAAACTGTGCAAAGAAATTCAATTGATGATGTGAATACCATGCACCAGGAGAAACTGAGCAAAAACAACTAAATTTCTTTGTCAAATAATAAAGTTTAAAAATATGTCGGAACTATACGTAAATACTGTCAGTTAATATATAGTTCATAATGTTTAATCAGAAAAAATGCAGATAAAAATGAACAATAATGTTAATCTTTTTACTGTTTGTGATTATAACCAAATATAATTTAACTAAATTTGAACAACAATGTAAAATGGCACATTAACAATAAATACACATTATTGTAAGCATCACATGATGAGGTTTAGTTTGGACTGAGTACTGTGAATTACTTTTATTTAGTGTTAGAGAAGGTAATTTGAAACTTTTGTCAGCTATAAAGTAATTTAGCTAGTCATGTCCACATGCAAGGTAGTGAATCAGGTCTTGCAAACCAAAGCATCCCAGCTCCATTCGTAAGAAAGAGTGACCTTGTAACTGGAGAGTTTCATCACGTTGTCGTTCCTGGCAGACTGTCCTTAACGGTGCTTTTGCCATCCACCAACTATTAAGAGATGCACAGGTTGGGCACAAAAAAGTTATTGTTTTTCTAGAACTTTGATGGAAATATAGTAAGGTCAAAACTATGGTCTAAAAAAAGGAACTACACCCCACCCCTAGTTTTCCTGGCTATAATAACAGGAAATGATGATCAAGTGAAAATATAATAGAAAAATGTTGTGACCTTCAAATACTTTAAAATGCTATTTTTATACCAGAGGAAACTAGTTGACACCACCCAATTTTAAACATCTGCATTTGTTTTTTACAGCCCAAACTGTTAAATAGGATACAATGACAATACAGAACTGCTCAAGGTAAATTCATTTTTATTCTTTTTAGTCATATAGAGCTCAATCTTTAAGATGAGTTTGCTAAAACGGTCTATTTGTCAGTACAATACGACACTGGTTTTTTGGACATCCATTCGATGACAAACCCCTTAACTACAAATCAAATCTGCTCACTCCTGCAGGATTCCATATTTGGAGTATGTTGTGTACCATTGCATTAAGGGCCAGATTTACTAAACAGGAAAAATTAGCATTCCCATAACGACCAACGCGATCTACTAAGGGTACGTTTACACGACAGCGATATGCTTAAAACATTTTAACTTGTGTTTTCCACGTGCAGACGACACCTTTGTAAAAATCTGTATCTGTGAAAAAAACTAAAAACGCTGTAATCTGCTGTCAGCCATTGCCCAGATAGCACACGCACGTCTGCAAGATGTCTGTTAAAGATCCCTTCAGCTGGAAAGCATCTGCTGTTTGCTAACATCTGATAGAGATCTTTAAGATGCCAGTTACATTCTAAATCATTACATCTTAAAGACATCTTCTAAAAGTCTATTTTACTTCTGACAGCAAACGTCCTATAGACGTATTGCAGATGAGCAAATAAAAATGTGATGTGTGCGTTTACTTCCAAATGTAAACACACACATCAAATAGACGTCTCTGTGATGTATGTGTGCTATCAGGGTAGACGGCGATGAAACACTATAGATTTAACACGTAATACGTGGTGGGCATGATGTCATCGTTGTGTTTTTGTTGTTTACACATCGACCGTTTTCAAAAACTTGCTCTTGCTGCCATTTTGTTTTTAGTTGAAAACGGTTTTGTGTAAACAGCCCCAAAGGCCTTGCACACTGAATCCGAAATTCGCGTTAAAAATGTTCGCACGTTAAAAAAAACAAATACGACCTCATGTTATGTCAATCACGCTTGCACATTGCTTCCGAAACTTGCGTTTTTCGCAACCGCAGCAAGCAGTTTGAATGGTGTTTTGACAGTTCAGAGCCACCGAATCACGAATATGAAAAAACGCACAAGAAAACTTCAGACCTTAGCATAGGGTCGCTAACATAATAGGGTGCAGGTGATCTACTGACAACATAGATTAAGATTGCAAAATAGATTAAATTGACTAGCACACCTGACCTGTAAATTGACTTCGTGAATCACCTTGCACGATTCATTTAAAAACTCTCCAGCCATGAATTTTGCGTCTGAAAGGGAAACAGGGAATTGTACAAATGCATATACATTAAAGTTAGCTGCAAAAATAACCCTGTCCATGCCTTTCCAGCTAATTTTTCACTGTGTTTTTAGTAAATCCTGACAGTAGTTTTTTAACAGCAAAAGAGGGTTTGTGCTGTTGCAAGCTGTTAGTAAATCTGGCCCTTAGTGTACAAAATGTTGTGTACCAAAGCAAAGTTTTCCTCCTATCTTATAATAAAGATCTGAGGTGACGGAGTAAACCAATGAATTTTAACATGGTGACAAACAAATACTTTTTTTTTTTAATCATCAAATGACACAAAGTACAATTTATATATATAAAAAATATGGTCCACTTTGAAAATATTTTTGGATGACACAAATTCGTTTTGCATGCACCAGTTTTGGATATTTCTGCCAAAACCCCTGCCATCATTTGATTCAGCCGGTCAAGAACAGCCTATCATTGTTGAAATAGACAACAATGCAAAAAACACATTGTGCTTAAAGGTTTATTGGCGTTTACCCTATGAAAGCATGGTCAGTGTTTGAGAACACAGGTGGCTACAGTCATGCTAATGACCACCAAGCTTAAATTAATATAAATGACACACAAACACAGTAGATTCAACTAGACAACTCTAAAGATAATAGACAAAATACTGAATGGGAAAAGTACAGTTAGCACTTTGTACATCATGTTTGATTTCAGTCTTAACTGTTGTCTGTTACATATTGGCCACTTGAGGACTCTCTTTGGCCTGGCGCATTCCATAAAGCCACTTGATCACTCGAGCATTTCTCTCGATGACGGAAACGCCATAAACAGGACGTTCATCTTTTGCTGCTTCTTCTTCCTCGTCTTCACCCTCAGCCGTACGCTCGGAAGCTGGGGCACTGGCGCTACGAAGACGTGAAACGGACACAATGTCAGAACCTGGTGTTCCCAGCTCCTCTAAATCCAATGGGTCAAGGCCACAGTAATTAAAGAAGCGCTCGAGCTCTACCCCGGCTCGTGAAAAGCAGTCGCTGACATCAGATTTTGAGCGCGTCAGTGAAGGACGCTTCCTGGAGCTTGTTGAGGAGAGCCGAGTGATGGCCGGAGATGGTGGGGACTGGATGTCATTTTTGGCTAGGAACGAAGCAACGGGGGTTGGAGTCTTTTGGGTCGGAGAGGGACACGATAGTGGTTCTGTGTTTGGTTTTATGGGGAGAGGGCTAGATGGGGATTTAGAAGAAGGTGAGGTTTGTGCAGCACCGTTTGGTGGTTTAATAGGTCCTCGGTTGACGTTCGTGACATTGTGGAAACTTTTGAAATCAATTGGTTGCTGATTTTGCTGTGTGTATGGTCTAAGCAAGCGCAGAAGTTTTAACGGGACCTGCGACGTGGACAGTTGTACCTGTGAGCGGTTCTGTAGCGGTGGTCTACCGGCCATCCTCATTTGAGGTAACTGCGGTCTGACATCGACTCTCCGCACCGTCATGGTAGGACATCCGTTAACCCCTGAGGCTTCTACCGCAGCTTTTGCTTGACTTGAAGTTGACCCGACAGAAGGTTCATCCAGCTGACTTTTTGTTGGAGAGATGGCCTTGCATGTGTCTGTAGCATCTTGAGCTTTCCCAGTGCTGTTGGTTTGTGTAGAAACGACCGGAACGGTGGTATCGCCGACTCCATCGATCAGTTTGCAAAGATGTTCCAGGTTAAGGGGTGGCGTTTCAGACTTGGTGGGTTTTACAGCGATCTTCCTCGATGGCTGTTGAGCAGCTTGTCCACTCTGGTTGTTGTTGTTGTTGGAGGAACAAGTGACTGGGTGCTGCTTTTTCAACGCCACCTGTTGAGTCTTGACGTACTTGGCCTTGTCTGCTTCCAAACGTTCCACCGCACTTGGTTTGCGTATCCCTGGGGATGATTTGACTGGACAACTTAGCTCTGGGTTGCGACTCGGTGTGCCAGGAGTTACAGCCAGCTTTATTATTCTCCGTGGAGAGGGCTGTACGGCGTCAGTTGACATCCTTTGAAATGAAAAACTTCAGCTGTTTTATATATGGTTTCTTATTTCCTGAAGTAGATGAATGGACTTATTGCCAGTATACTTCCACATTAACACTTTGGATACCTGGGGGAACAGAAATGATTATGAAAAACAGACAATTGCAAAGTCTGGCTAGACAGCCTACTGTTTAACAACATTGTAATGGTTTCATAAAGTAGAAGAGCATTTGCCGAGGATAATGGGAGTGGTGCTTGACTGCATCAGTCAACAACCACAGTTCTAGGGCATTGTGGGTTAGTTATTATACCAGAGCATTGTTTGGGTGGTTTCTTACTGGCCCAAAACCCACCCCCAAGTCTCTATTCAGTTGTTAAGTCTGACATCATGCAGCACTGTTTCCTCAGAGCCCAACAGCAAACAATTAACATTGCTAATATACACACACAGCCCAGAGAAGAGCTCTCTAAACTTAGTTTAAAGGTGTGCTACATATATATATGAAGTGTTCATAAATGGCTGCTGAGAGTATTCTTACTTTAAACAGAGTAAAGGAGTCATATTGATATACAAGAATTCATTTGGATAAATGATCATAAGATTTTGGCCAAATTGTGCAGCCCTACAAACAAAGCACAGCAAACATTTTCTACAAACAAAATCGAAAAATGTATACATGCTCTCTGAAAGTCTGAATCACCCAGCCCTAATTCGATACCTCACGTGCTTTTCCACCATCCGGCCTAACGGTTCTGATGAGTAACGGTACCAGTAGCATTTCCATAAGAACATGATTGAGTATGGTATGATATAAAATCTCCCACAGATGTCTAAGCATGGATTGCTAACGTTAGGATAAGAGAACTGTACAAGTTGAATCGTTTTATACCTGTAATACAGACTATAGCCGCTTTCCGACCAAGTAGTTACAGGAACTTAGTTATAGGAACTGTCCACTTCTAAACAGTTCTAAGAACTACTCTCCCCCAAACTCGGTTTTGCTGCTTGCGTTCGCACTGGCCAAGTGGCCATAGGAACTGGTAGGAGGGGTGACGCAAGCATGGCGACGGGCTTTATAGCGTCATCACTAGACGTAGCGCGTAGCGCGGCTATTGCAATGTTCCTGTTCTGCCTTGCCGGGACTTTAATAACGGAGAACGAACGGCTGCGTTTAAAGATTATGCTTGAGTTCTGTACAGAGAAACACAGAAGACGAAGGCTCCAGCGTAATATGATATTAAGTAATATGATGGAAGAAGATAAAAGAGCAGAGCGCATGAGGCAAACAAAACGACGGGTAAGTTTAGCTAGCATTAGCAATTAGCTGGTTGAATGCGTTATGTTTGTCTGAATATTTAGTTGTAATGTTTTGCAAAAACACACAGCGTATGGCAAGTTCCGTGTTGACAGTGGGCATGACTTATAAGTTGAACCAATCAACGTAGACCTAGGGAAAGGGAACTAAAAAAGTCCTCGCTCTAGACTAGGTACTGAAAGAGTTATAGGAACTACAGTCTGAGCAGACTGATCTCATGAAGTAGCGCGTGTATGAGACGCCAATTCGTATTTCCATTTTTGGCGTGCTATCAAGACGCATAATCGCCTTTCAGCGTGTTTATGAACGCCGTTGACTTAACGTTATATAAATATATGACTTACCTCAACCCCGTCCCTAAACTTAACCGTCACTGGGGTTAATGGCATTTATGACTGGAGATTTGACTGCGTGTTCAGACACGCGGAATGACGCGGACGTTAATGGCGTAGACATATACGCATACACGCGGATACACGCAGATAGCTCAAAATGCGTGGAGATAACACGCCACCTGACTCGAAAGTGGCGTATATGTTTACGCAAAAGTCATGATGTCATGTTGGTCTGAGGAACTAAAAAATCCCCAATTTAGTCCGGTCGGAACACGAGAAAAAAAGGGTTATAGGAACGTTAGGTTCTAGGAACTGCAAAAGTCCCTCCGGTCGGAAGGCGGCTTATGATTTCGGCAGTCCTATAAGATCATTACAAATCACACTCTACAACATGTATGTAGTCTGTACGTTGATGACACCTATTGAATCGTAGGCTACGACGCAAATTAGTATAGAAGAATAAAATTTCCTCAGCATGCGTTCATGGTAAACAAATAGAGCAAGATGAATCGCACTTTGGCAATTGTGTTTTTATGTGAGCTGAAAAAAGCGGATGAAGCGAAAGAGAAGAATATGGATACGGTCATCATGGCTAAGGAAAAGTTTTGAAAATGAAGCTTGAGGTAAGTAGTTTTAAGTTTTAGCAGCATGTCGTGTTGATCAATACACAACATGATATCAATTTCATGTTGCATTTTAATTGGCTAGTCAGTAGGCATAGGTCGTAGCAGCAAACACACTGTGAAATGATACTACTGAATTTCTGACACTGTCAGAAAATTATCACAGGCTAACTTTGGCAAGACCGTGACAATGGCCGTCTTTAAACCTCTCTCACTGTGTAGGAGCCGCGACCACAGAAACCACCACGATTGGTCATCTTTCATCTGGGACAGCCCAAAATCATACAATGTGCACCAGGCATTAGTAACTTATGATCAAATCCTCATTTTTCAGCACAACAATCAAAAAACCCAACAGTGTCAACAAGCCCAGATCAGAATAGACACCATGACTCAGTGGCAGAAACCGTTTGGCCTGATGTGTTGAAAAGATATGAAATTCTGGTCTCTAAATATGGCTCCAGTCCTTGCTTAAATTAGTCTATGGGACCCCCACCACCCCCAAAAATGAGTTTAATTGCCAAGAAAAATCATAGCACTATTAAAGTTGTCGAAGAACAAACAGTGTAAGGCGAGTTGTGCTTCCAAATTGAATACTTGGGGTTTGATCATCAAATCCCTAACCCAAAGTATATGAAGCAATAGTAATGGAGATACTAGCTTTAGCAAACAAAACTAATGAGCTCTTTAGGCGGCTGATGTATGTTCCAGTGCGAGTTAAAACCATTATGAAGCCATTCTCAGACTCCATTAGCAGTGGCTAAAAGACTTCCACTTTCTTCTAGAATATTGATGAAACTAACATTCACGTAATTGATTTTTTAATTGAATACTTCCTTAAATAACTGTAAATCACGCTAAAGACCCATTTCAGTGCGACTCCATTTAGCAAACTGATATGAAAACACTCATCCAAGATTGTGATACTTACATGCCCACTAGGAATGTGACCTCAGGGAGAAATGCGACACTGAAGTCACTGGTTAACTCAAGGGATTTTTTGTTTCAGACTCAATTTCGTTAATAAATGACAGCAGTTTGTGAGTGACAGACAACAGCTTTTATCAATGAACTGAAAATACTTTCACCAGCTCATTGACTAAACGTTTATCATTCCTTTAGCATAACAGCCAGAGCTCCACCTAAGGTTGAAGTGCACTGCATGCTCTATATCCTTTCCCGTCTTTTACAATCTCTACATTATTCCCATCCTCTTTGCTCATCAGTCAATCTTTCTGACCCCACTCTCCCTATATTTCTTCCAGTTTTACACACAACAACTGGTTATAAGTCAAGATACAGTAAATATGAAAACAATCCCTCAAGGCAAGAAAAAAACAAGATCAACAAGAATAAATGGAACAAGATTTCACTTACGGATTCCAGGGACAGGATTCGGCATGTCTCTACATGATCCAGGATTATGTCTAAACAAGCCAAAACAACAGTTACAGGGAATTAGAATCACACAAGTAGATAAAGTGAAGCGGTAAAGTGTATGTTAGCTTCATTGTTTAAAGGTATAGATAGCATTGACGCATACATAGACAATACACACCCACACAATTAAACACATACCTGTGGTTGCCTCACTAAACTCAACAGCAATGGTTTCCTCTTTAATTGTAAAGTTTGTGTCAGGACAGAGTCAGAATGCAGTCAGCAATGTCTTTAGTGTGTGTCAGAGAGCAGAAAGCAAGCAGGGCAGACGGTGCACGCGTGTGCTTGAGTTAAGGAGAAAATAAAACTTGCCAGACCGGTTTGATTGTCTCCCCAAACGTTCCTCCTGCCCTTTTTCTTGTCCTATCCAATCAGAATTCATTCCCACACCAGGAAGTATGTGCCAGATATGCCCTCAGGGTCACCTGATCACAAAAGGAAAGAACCTTTTCCTTGAAACAATTCTCCCATGGCACTTTTTTTGTCTGTGAACTCAGAGCGTTGTTCTGTTAATAGAGAAGACACCGTTCGAAGCTGCGTGACATCAGATTACCTGCTTGTCAATCCTCTTCAATGATACAACATTATTATTTTTTTGTCTGTTTAGGAATTCTCATTTAAAAAAATTATTTTCTTATTTATTTATAAAAAGCGGAACTAGGATAATGAGAAAAACAATGCTGGTACTATATTTCTGAGTGCTATGACATATGATAAAAAAAAAAAAAAAAAATAGGATTTGAATGTAATCGCCATTTTGCTTAAACAGTAAAGCCCTAAAAACGTACTTTAAAAAAAAATAACATCATATTCTTCAGGTTCAAGTGTTTTAATTTTTTCTCAAAGACATAACTTTTGAAAAGCTTCAAAAACTTATATTCAGCCAGAAAGCATCTTGAAAATAATATAAATCCATCACCATGTTGTTTATAAAAATACAATTTTAGCATACAATCTTTTGATCTCTATTTTGCAGCACACAAAGTGAAAGTCATGTGTCTTTATTTAAACTCTCATTTACACACGGAGATGTTTGAAATGTCAATATTTACATATAATACAGTTGATGAAGAGACAAATATGGTATGTTATGTTTTGATACGGTCATGTTGTCTTCTCTTTGTTATACAGTATATGCTCAACTCAACCACTTTGTGTTTGCATTTCAACAAGTTTCACTTAGTTAAACTTGTTGAAATGCAAATTACATAGCCGTTTCCAAACCAGTCAAACAAGCAACGACTATTGACCTGTTTAAGCAGTTTGATTTAGATTTAGCACTTCAGATGTTAACGTTAGCAGATGGCTTTAAGGACTAAATCATAATTTATTTCTGTGATTTTATAATGTTTTTGCTGAATGACTGAAAAAAAATATTTCACCCACACACAGGCAGTGTTTGGAATAGCGCACCACTATATACTGTGCATAGAAATTCATATTTTCCAAATGATACAAATGTCAAAATGTGCTTGACCTCACATGTTCAGTGTGAGAAATGAACTAAGTCACGATTGTTTTTCTTCATTTTTTGATCGGCAAATGATATTTGAACACAAAATTTGATTTAAAAATGTAAGATAACTTTTTATGAGGTAATGCAAGGCATATTAGTGTTGCAAATGTTTATTGTTACATAACAAATACTGTTTTGCATAGTATTATTTAAATATATTAGGCAGGACACAGTGTATACTGCGCAGTATGCTTATATTCCATTCCAAACAGGCTCTGATTCAAGGCAAATATGCTGTGTGAAAATTTGGTGCAATTAATAATTTCATTTTAAATGAATGGCTGTTAATGCGGACACAATGAAATTGTTTAACAAAGAGATATTTTAATCTCTTTTCCATTGCAATGCGAATTAAGCTGACCAACCAATAAGATTCACACTTTTGTACTTTTAGTCAAATGCAGTTACTTAAAACTGTGACTTGATGGCCTATATTCTACAGAGGCGTATTGCATTCACTTGAAGAAAAAAAATCTACTCTGTTTTTCTGAATTAACGAGTTAATTTTTCATGAGAATTTTTTTTGCTCTGTTTTTCTGAATTAATGAGTTAATTTGTCATGAGAAAAAAGTTTTTGTTCTGTTTTTCTGAATTAACGAGTTAATTTTTCATTGTTTTTTTTTTGCTCTGTTTTTCTGAATTAACGAGTTAATTTGTCTGTTTTTCTGAATTAACTCATTAATTCAGAAAAACAGAGCAAAATTTTTTTCTCATGAAAAATTAATTTATTAATTCAGAAAAACAGAGCAAATTCTTTTTCTCATGAAAATTTAACTCGTTAATTTAGAAAAACAGAGCAAAAAAATTTATCATGAAAAATTAACTCATTAATTCAGAAAAACAGAGCAAACTTTTTTCTCATGAAAAATTAACTCATTAATTCAGAAAAACAGAGCAAACTTTTTTCTCATGAAAAATTAACTCATTAATTCAGAAAAACAGAGCAAAATTTTTTTCTCATGAAAAATTAACTCATCAATTCAGAAAAACAGAGCAAAAACTTTTTTCTCATGAAAAATTAACTCATTAATTCAGAAAACGAGAGCAAATTCTTTTTCTCATGAAAAATTTCAGAGCAAATTTTTTTTCTCATGAAAAATTAACTCATTAATTCAGAAAAACAGAGCAAAAACTTTTTTCTCATGAAAAATTAACTCGTTAATTCAGAAAAACAGAGCAAAAACTTTTTTTCATGAAAAATTAACTCATTAATTCAGAAAAACAGAGCAGTTTTTTTCCCCATGAAAAATTAACTCGTTAATTTAGAAAAACAGAGCAAAAAAAAAATTTCTCATGAAAAATTAACTCGTTAATTTAGAAAAACAGAGCAAAAAATGTTTTTCTCATGAAAAATTAACTCATTATTTCAGAAAAACAGAGCAATTTTTTTTTCTCATGAAAAATTAACTCGTTAATTCAGAAAAACAGAGCAATTTTTTTTTCCCATGAAAAATTAACTCGTTAATTTAGAAAAACAGAGCAAAAAAAAATTTTCTCATGAAAAATTAACTCGTTAATTTAGAAAAACAGAGCAAAAACTTTTTTCTCATGAAAAATTAACTTATTAATTCAGAAAAACAAAGCAAATTTTTTTTCTCATGAAAAATTAACTCATTAATTCAGAAAAACAGAGCAAAAACTTTTTTCCATGAAAAATTATCTCGTAATTCTGAGAAAATTAACTTGTTAATTCAGAAAAACAGAGTAGATTTTTTTTCTTCAAGTGAATGCAATTCGCCTCCGTAATATTCCACCCCCCAGTGCCCCGTAAAAAAAAAGTCAAGAAACTGATTTTTTTAGGTAATGTAATCTTATTAAAGTGGATTTAATAAAATTGTTTGCGAAGAATTTTGGGTTTAGGAACCATTGACAAAGTCAGGGTATCGGTATTACTATCGACGTGGAATATTTTTGAACGATACCGAGCCCTAATCTTAAATCGCATGCCTAAATCAGATTCAATTTACATGCCAAAAAAATCGTGTTGGTGTGAACAGACATTTAGCTGAAAAGAAAAGTAAAATTAGTTTGTAGATCTATCTAGATAAATCTATTTCTTTTGCATACATGTATAAACTGTAGTCCTACCTAACCTGGCTACAATGAACAAAATATAGATCAGAAGTGTTCCTCTGCCCGAATAAGAATGCAAGTAAATTTGACTAAGCATCCTGATACTGATATATTGGATAATATTACATAAACTCTATCCACAAGTTTCTGAGGGGCGCTCCTGTAAAAAATAAAGTGGGTGAAAGTTCCGGTGACGCGGCGGAAGTAGCATTCCAATGGTATTTTGTGTGTTAGTTAGCGAAGAGGCTAGCTGTTTTTCGGAGAATTATTTTACTATTTAAAGACGCAAATCTTTATGAGAGATGGTGTTACGGAGTTCATGGACAACATGTGCTGTTCGCGGTTGTATGTATAACCGGACTAAACTAGTTCAGTGGCTTAAACGTGATTGTTTTGAACATAAGCTGAAAACGAAATCAGAGTGTTCCTGCCAACGACTGTAGTTTCCATCACCTCCCAAAAGACGACGAATCTTCCTGTGTACATTTGTTTAAATTTTTAATATTCTATAAACTTTTATCAGCATGTGTTTGGCTGTTCGCTACTGATGTTACACCTAAACTCAGGATCAAAGCCTGTGTTGACAGAATACCAAATGTGCCAGTTAATGTATTCAAGCAGCACATTCATTTATAATTTTGAATAAACTCCAAAGCACAATGACTAAGTGTGTATTTTTTATTTTAATTGTTTGTCAGCTCACACAACTGTCTGTCACCATGCCTTGATGAGTATTGATTATTAATAATGTTATTATAATACTCCCAATCAACTACTGCGGAGGGTAAAGGTACTGTTATTTCACCTTTTTTTAATTTCGTTGAGGTTGTGTTCCCACATCGTTAGCTAGTTTGGATCGCTATAACTTGAATGACTGTCAACTGTTGAATGAACGAGTGTCAAGCATGTCAAATCGCGCTTTGTTTACTTCCAACCGGAAGTCGCGCCCACTTTTGACGCAACGCCTCATGGGGCGTAGGAAACTTGTGGATAAAAATACTGGTACACAGATGCACAGACTGCAAGATAGATTCTATGTTTATCATACAAAAATGTGACTCATAAACTTTGTTCTTGACTGAGCAGCTGGTTTGGTTCAGGGAGTTTGGATTTTTCATGGCTGTCTCAGGACAGAATGCAGTTCTTGTCCTTGTCTTTTCTACTGAGGCTCCGTGTCCTTCTCCTGAAACTTCCTCTCCGGCTCTTATCCTCCTCCTCTTTCTGTCCTTCCGCTCTCTCTCCACCCGTCAGCTGTGGCGGCAGAGGAATGCGCTGGCCCAGAAAGAAGCCTTCCTCCTCCGAGTCTGAGGAAGAGGAGCAGGTGGAGCAGGACTCTTCGTGTCTGGAGCGGGTGGAGTGCAGGGTCAGGCTGCCGTTTCGACTTCGCCTGCGCTCCCCGTCCCGCCATTCCAGAGTTTCCAGACGAGGTCTGTCGCTTCGTGAACCTCTGGATCGTCTGAGGTGCTTCTCCATGGGAAGCTGGCCACCGCTTCCCCGACGGAAACTGTGGTGGTACGACCCATCTGAAAGGGAAGATGCTGGAGTGAGATCGTGATTGATGTGACAACAGCCGTAACAACACAGCTCCCCCAAAACTGAACGTTTGTCATCATTCCTCGCATTTTTTTCTTTTCATTCATGAACAAATCATTCTTTTGAGTCAAATCTTTTTAGTGAATATGCTAACCCAGTTCTGAAAAACAGTGATCATGAAACAGGCTGATCCAGTTCTCTTAGTGATTATCAGTGATTAATGACTTAAAAGAAATTGGATGAAACAACAGGAAACACTAAAAGTGGACGAGGTAATGACTTACATTTAGCATTTTACATCTTTTAGCAGATGCTTTTATCCAAAGAGACTTGAGGAGAACAATAGAAGCAAATCAAACCAACAATATGCAAGTGCTGTGACCAATCCCAGTTAATCCAGCATAGCACATGTAGCAAAGTTTTATTTATTTATTTTAGATTATAGAATTAACTGGTCAAGTGATGATGATGAAAAAGACGTGTTTTAAGCCAACCCGGTCTCACCCCAAGACGTCATATAACTGATGTTTTGGGACGTCTTTTGACCATACGTCAATATTTGCCTTTTTAGGGCCCCCTTAAACGTCGGTAGATGAGGTTATGGGATCCTAACTCTACCCCATACCTAAACCTAACCCTAAACCTAACCCGTCACCTAACTGACGTTAAAGGTAAAGCGTCAGTTGTATGACGGCCCGGGATCGCCATCTACCGACGTTTAAGGGGGCCCTAAAAAGGCTGATATTGACGTATGGTCAAAATACGTCCCAAAACGTCAGTTATATGACTTTTTGGGATGAGACTGTGTTATTTCAGCAGTTTCTTGAAAATGGCTAAAGACTTGAAATGTCAACAGTTGCTTAGTAATAATAATGTCTTTACTGAATCACTACTTACTGACAAGCGCAACTAACTAAATTAACTGACTAAACTGTACTTGTCCTTGTCTTAGGGTGGTGATGGTGCAGTGGATAAGACACATGCCTTTGGTGTGAGAGACCCGGGTTTGAATCCACTGTGGGACACCAATGAGCAAGACACTTAACCCCTGGTTGCTCCAGAGGCGTGCGACCTCTACATATATAGCAATTGTAAGTCCCTTTGGATAAAAGCGTCAGATAAATGAATAAATGTATACGTGTTGAATTGCATTCTTTGATTTGATAATCACAGTTTGATAAAATACAGTGCCTTGCCAAAGTGTTGGTAACCCCTTGATTTTTTTCACATTTTGCTATGTTGCAGTCTTATGCTAAACTGATTTAAATAAAACAAATTCACATCAATCTTCCATCCATACACCATAATTACAAAGCAAAAACAGAGTTGTGATAACTTTATTTTATAAAAAATACAAAAACTGCAATAATAATGAGTAAGTAAGGGCCCTATGAATTTATTCCTAATTTATTATTTTTTCCCAAATTCTGTTTTTTCCGTTAATTCATAGTTTTTTCTTTACGCTTGACTGTTATTTTAATCGTCAAAAGAGTGTGCTTTTAAAGTTATTCATGAAAACGTATAAACATACAAATAAAATAGGAATGACCTTAAATTTATTGAGTTAATACAGACATTTACTCGGTAGCCTTTCAGGACAAATACAGCATGATGCAACATAACACTGCACTCTTCAAGTAACAATAAAATATGTTTATGAGCTTTAAACTGTCCAGTAATATAAATTATATTAGTTTGAATAAAGTCACACTCTGTCTCTCTCTCGCCCAGTGTCGCTCACGGAGTTCGCTTCGCTTTTGTCCAGCACGTTGTGTGTGTGTTTATGTGAGAGAGACGCGTGAGTGAGAGAGACGGAGGGAGAGCGGGGAAATACAACTGAAAGAATACGCTGCGTGTTTGAAATTGTGTTAAAAAATGAAACGCAGTATGTGGCAGCGAATTAGTCTATTTGTGGAAAACACTGCATAAGTCATGTGCGAACTTCTCGGCTCGGCACTGACGGCTTGTGTCGAGTTTCTTAACTTTTTACCGACGAAAGCAGAGCCATGGACAGCCGCTTCGCCATGGTTTCATTGTTTTGATTTCGTCATGGAGCTGAAATGACGGGTTGGGGTGTTTGTGTCGCTCAGATTTGCTTCCCCCGTTCTGCATTTTCACCAGACATACGTTCTTCTCCCACACAAAAACAGCATTTCAAACCAAATATGTAAAATTCCACGAAATTCCGCGTTAACACTAGATTCCGCATTAATTGGCCAATTCCGCAATTCCGTCCGCCATGATCGTGGAAATCATGGGAAATCATAACTTCTGGGACACTTGAAATTTAGCTCAGGAGCTTTCCAATTGTTCTTGTAGATGTTACTACACCTCGAGTAGTCTCGCGTAGCCAGACCTTCAGACTGACGGCTGAAGGTCTGGAATTCATAGCAGCTTTCTTTGGCCAAGGCCCGCCCATAAGGCCGTTTGACCGACATGTCAAACAACCAATTACAGTTCGTTTCATTCAGCGTCACGTTTCGGGGCGTGGAAATGTCCCCACAACATCAGACCGGCGTGCAACAAGTCAGTCAGACTCAGCAGCAGTCACCGGAGGCGCTCGTTAACAACGGTCCGCGTTATTAAATTCACCCACAAACTCGCGCTCATGTCCATCTTATGCCCGCTTTGTCACACGGCCAGTTCAACCTCGTATAAATCAGGTTATGTGTGTAAATCACGTGCTCACGAGCGCTCACTCAGACACACTGTACCCGGCGCTGCTTGTGCGTCACAGTTATGTTCATAAAGCGCTCCCCGTTCACAGTAACCGGCTCGTCTCATTCAAAACAGCCAGGTGTAACGTTAGCTGTCAGCGAGCCGCCGCACATTGAATACTCGCAGTCAAACGTTTGACTCTGCAGTATCTTATGCACCTTATAATCCAGTGTGCGCATATATGAATACTGAATCGGCCAGCTGCGATGTCAGCGTCTGTTGTTTCATGTTTGCCCACAAACACGGCTGATATCCCCTTCGCAATTAAGTACTTCACTTGATCTTCCATAATCGATAGGAGGGGACATACAACTACGTTTAGCTGATCTTGATTAATGCTCATTGTCACTCATAAACTCAACAGTTTTTCTTCCGCAATCACACTTCTGCGCTTTGTTTCCCGGCGGACCGAAAATAAACGCGACACTGACGCCCCCCGGAAATCCGATAAAATTCAACCAATCAGATGACGACTTCGACATTCCTGAAGTGTTTCCAGTTAAGTGTACCATATGCATCAGACGTTTAGCCAACGTTCCGTGGGCGTGACGTCTGAGGCTGAGACTACACCTCGAGTGGCGTTAACCTGTGCAAATTCAATTGAATGGGTGTGATTTGGGAGGGCACACACCTCTCAATAAAAGGTCTAACAGCTAAAAATACATGAGGTCAAACGAACTGCAGGTAAAGCTCAGATACCTCACTTCCACCAAAAAAGAACTGGTTTGGAACTGGTGCTGGTTCAAAGTTGGTTCAACTTGCGAACCTTCTCATAACCTGTTTGTTTTCCCACTGACTAGAGAGCCCAGCCCTCGACGTAAGCATGATGTGGTAAAAGAAAAGAATGGGTCTAGTCCAACAAAGAGTTGGTGCCACTTTGGAATCAATTTTCCTTGCCGAGAACCGGTTCTTTGGCTGTCGAAACACAAAGAACTGGTTTCGCCAGTAGGCATCGGCTCCGAACCGGCTCTCAAAATGCTTTGGTGGAAAAGCGGTAAAAGACAGGATTGAGTTGAGACAGATCTAGGGAAGACTACAATAAAAATTGTAATGTATTGAATGTTCACAGAAGCATAGCCGCCATAATCCTTAAAGGAAGAAGATTGGAACAACCAGGACTCTTCCGAAAACCAAACTGAGCAATCGATGGAGAAGAGTCTTGGTGAAGAAGCTGATGGTCACTCTGGTTGAGCTCTATGATCATATAAGGAGATGGGAGAAACTTACAGAAGAACAAACATCATTGCAACACTCCAACGATCTGGGCTTTATGGCAGTGTGGCCAGACTCAAGCCTCTCCTCAGTGAAGACACATGAAAACCCACTTGGAATTTGCAAAAAAAAAAAAAAAAAAAAAAAAGCACCTAACAGACTGAAAGAAATAATATTCTCTGGTCTCATGAACCTCGGTTCCAAGCGTCATGAATGGAGGAAACCTGGCACTGCTCATCTTCAGCACAATACCATCCCAACAGGAACGTGTGGTGGAGCAGTATCATGATGGGGGTGTGTTCCAGCGGCAGGGACTGCGGGACTCGTCAGAGTAAAGGAAAGCTCAATGCAGCAAAATATAGAGTTAGCCGTACAGAGCATTCAGAACCTCGGACTGGGCCAACAGGAAAATGTCCTGAAACACAGCTAAGATGATACAAGAGTGGCTTATGGACAACTCTGTGAATGTCCTTGAGTGGCCCAGCCAGAGCATGTGCTTAAACCCAATCAAACATCTCTGAAGAAATCTGGAAATGTCTGTCCACCTACAGGCCTTGTCCAACCTGACAGAGCTTAAGAGGATCTGAGGAGAACAATTGCAGAAAACGAATGCGCAAAGCTTGTGGCATCATACCCAAAACAACTTTCTCTCTAAAGGTGCTTTAACTAAGTACCGTGTTAAGGGTATACATACTTATGCAATGTAATCATTTCAGATTTTCCGTTTTAATAAATTTGTCATAAATTGTCATAAATCTGTTTTTTGCTTTGTTATTATGGGATGAAGAGTGCAGATTGATGTGGGGAAAAAAGTCATTAAAAAGGAAAGGTTAAAGCCGCTTAGCATCAGGCTGCAACAGAACAAAATGAAGAGGTGTGAATACTTTTGTAAGGCACTGTATACCACTACTTCAGTTTTATTTTGATTACCAGTGCATCCCCATTGGTTTATTTGAATGTTACGTTTGGATTGAATTAATTATTAGCTTTTCATGAGCTCATGAATGCCTTACAGTTCCCTTATGCACCTCTGGTCTGGGAAACCCTGTTTTTAAAGGGAAACTTCACCTCTGCAAAGATGAATGTGTATTTAAAATGGGTCATTTATGTAGAAGAAATGTGAAATTATTTTTGAATTTGGAGCTTTCAAGACAACAACTCCCAGAACGCACTTGCTTCGCTGCCTTAGGAGGCCACGCCTACCGGTAACAGAGCAGTAGTTAAACGACAAGTCTAGGCTACTAGCGAGTCTCCGTGATGAGTCTGCCCGAACATGTGTTTCGATATCGCCTAAATGTCCGGGATTCGGCTTTTGCGTTCTACAGTCGCCATTCATCATGTTTACTGTGGCGAGCGGGACGAGTGAGGGCCGCGGGAGAACAACGCAAGGCCGGTTGCGTGATTACCGATGAGCGACACCTGTGAGACGCACTGGTCTCATTTCTCACGGAGGAGCGGGAATTTTCTTACCAATATTAAAACACACATCAACCGATCACTTGTTTAGCGTTCACGTAAACACAACATTTAGATTCACCAATCGGAATGAATTCAGTTAGATTGAAACAAAAGCTGTGCATGTAAACAATGAATGGAGACTGCAGAAAGCAAAAGCTGAATCCTGGACATTTTGTACGATCTAGATAGCCGGACAAGTCCAGGAAAAAGAGGATGGTAACCCCTACTACTCAGCTTTCTCCACAGAACAAGAGCCTGTCTAGCTTAGCTTCCAAAAAAAGATGGCCGACACTGTGTGTTCATTCTGTGAGTGAGATCTCCCTCTATGGGCGGGTTGAGGACATGCGGGACAGACCCGACTACTGACTGTAGTCTTTAGCCTCTGGACAAAAAATCCTCCAATGTCATCTGAGGATTTTTCCAGACAAAAAATACATAAATCTCTCATCTCAGGGGGATTTGAAGGTGGAAAGCATGGTAATTCAAAAATACTACAGGTACAAATACAAAGCTAAATGCTAAATCCTGAAGTATCCCTTTAAGCATTTCCCACACACGTCATTCTCCAAGGGGCACTTAAACCGTTTAGTTTTTGTAACAAATTAGAAAAGACTGGGACAAAATGTTAATTTGTAGTTAGTGACCTTAATTTGTCACTCAGGCTAGTTTAGTTTTCAGCTTTTCTATATTTTCTCTATTTCTTTAAAAATCTTTTTCTTACAACGACTTGAGTAACTTTGTTGAATGATTAAGCTAAATAAAAATATACATTTTGGTTTTGTTTCAAAAGTCCAATTAAACAAACGATTGTTTTCTCTAGCAGTGGTTTTGCATGTAGCTTTCCAACAAATGTTGTTTCTTTTTGTGTGTAGCATCTAATGTGCATAAGACTGTATTTTGTTTTATTAGGATCGTAGGACAAAGCCTGAAAGCATTATGATCTCACCCAGCAGGTCCATTTGAGATGGCTCTTCAGTGCAAAAGCGCAACCTGTGTCCCAAGCTTCCCTCAGCTTCTTCTCCATCTTCCTCCTGCTCCTCATCCTCTCCCTCTCTTCTCTCCATCTCCACCCCTTCCTCTTCCTCCCACTCTTCCTCTTCCACAGAATAACTGCAGCTGATTGGCTCTCTGAAGCTGACCCTGGCGGTGCTGCTGCGGACAGGTGTTGTGGGGAGGTCTTCGTCTTCAGTGACAACCGGAAGGGAATCCGAAGGCGTCAGCGAATCAGACGGATCGAAGAAAACAGGGGGCGGAGGAGGCGGAAAGGAGTCGGAGTCGTTTAGATCGTCAAACGCATCTGAAGACTCAAGTTGAGAGGAAATTCCTATGAGGAAGCAAAGTGAGAAATGCAGCTTCCGACATGATAAATGATTCATTGTTTGAATTAATTTGACTCTATGACATCAAGCAAACCTGTACGACCGCTCTCTGCGATGTTCCCACAATCCTTTGCAGTGGAAGTCCCCCTAGATGTGCAGTTTGGTGGGAAAGGACCAAATTCAGCATATCCGTTCAGCTCCACTGTAAACTCCAGAGCGTCTGACCGGCCATTCATTTGGTGTGTGCTGATGCTCAATTGGTCCTTGCAATGTAACGCTGCCCTGTCATTGGCTACTAGACAGAGCTGAGAGGAAAGTTGTGAGTGTTGTGTGTGAGTTTGTCCATACGGTGGAGGTTCTCCATTCGGTACAGGAGGGAATGAAGTGTGAACACCTGCAAAATGACCAACAGCATAATTAGAGATGCTTCTGACTACGAACACTGTCAATAGTATGTACTGAGGGCGCTTTTCCAATTTACAAGTTATAGTTCACCACAAAGCCAAAGGACAAAATTGCTAAATTTGCGTCAATTTGCGTCATCCGCGAGGACTAGAAATGACGCAAACTCTGAATCAACATGCACCAATGCTACAATTTTCTATATGTAATAATCATTTGTTAACAACTATTCATTACTTGAATACAATGAGCTCATTGTTTCTGCCTTAAATTATTACATTGTTTAAATTAGTACATTTTTTAGCTAACTGTGATTTGTATATGTACAGGTGAAAGTCGAAAAATTTAATTTGCGTGAAAAACGCACCTCATTACAAAATCTTTTGATTTGTGTGTATTAGTTGTGTATTTGCATTGATTCTCTGTGTGAAAAAGTGTTTTTTTTTTCTCCTCCTAGTTGTGACAATTACCTATCACAATTTGTTATTGAGTCTATTGTGTGTAGGCGTTTTATTTTTTTTGGTGAACGAATTTCATTGTTGTGTAATTGTTGGTTAGACTGGGCTAATTAATTACATTAAATGATTTTGGTGGACTTAATTCTGTCTGGCGCCAGAATTTTGCTTGTGAGTAATTTAAGGAATTATTTTCCAATAAATATGGTTGCCACCGTTACAATATCGTTCAAAAGTTTACTTATTTCAGGAATTCAACTTAAAATGTGATGATTATGGCTTACAGCTTATGAAACCCCCAAATTCAAAATTAGAATATTGTGAAAAGGTTTTCATAGCTGTAAGCCATAATCATCAAAATTTCAACAAATAAAGACTTGAAATATCTCACTTTGCATGTATATAATGTATCATTTTCACCTTTTAAGTTGATTTACTGAAATAAATGAACTTTTGCATCTGTATATTTCTGAAATGCATAACTAAGACAGTTACGTCTGATTACAGATCACTATAAATTGTAATGTGCATTCTGCATTTTCTGTAAAGCTGCTTTGAAACAATGTGTCTTGTTAAAAGCCCTATACAAAAAATTGAAAAAATGCACGACTGTCCATTACTTTTTGGTTGGTAAATTTTGAAAGAAGTCTCTTGTGCTCACCAAGGCTAGAAATTTATTTGACCCAAAATACAGTAAAAACTTCTGAAATATGATTACAGTTTAAAATAACTGTTGTATATTTTAAAAATGTAATTTACACCTGAATTTTCAGCAGCCGTTACTCCAGTTTTCAAGTGTCACATACTGAAGTCAACATGCAGATGTCATTTTTTTGTTGTTGTACCTAAACACTAATCATCTTGTCTGGAAACTTTTTTAAATTAGCATATATTAAAAATAATAAATAACGCATACTTACAAATGTACTTTACAATTTAGAAAATTATTTTAAAAAATGTATTACAATAATGCAAATTTGGGAACAAACGTGCTTAATTGTGCTTAAATCACCATTGAGATGAAAGAGAATTACTAAAATATTTTTTTTTAATTAAAGAATGAAAATTCAGGGAGAATCCCCACTGAGAATAAATAATAATAAAAAAATGTATAAAATGTGATTTTTTTTTCCTCAACAATTTTCAATAGCTCCATTCTCACAAAATATAATTTATTGATTTTTCTATTAATTTTGTAGTAAAATATGACATTTCTTGCAAGATTTAGCAACATTTTGTTTTTCCATGGTGTGCTTAGATTTAAAAAAATAACGTGTATGTGTGAAGCGTCATAAATGTAAAAAAAAAAAAATTTAAACAATAACATCTGTACCTTTGCTCTTCAGTGGAAAATGACCCCCATTCTCTGTTGTAGTAGTTGCTATGACTGCATTCTTCTTTGTGCTAGCTTTAGAGGCGGCAGCAGGGACACTGGTTCCCCCCTGTGGCCGTGCTGTGGAACTATGCTGCGGATTCTGAATTAGTTTATGTGACACGGATTTGCTCTGTAGGGCAGAATCGCAGGAGTCGGAGTTGTCTGGGTCTTCCCCCAGCGAGCAGGAGCGTGAGCAGAAGATGAGTCCGCCGCGGGGCAGGAAGGGTCTGCCCAGCAGGGGGAGCCGACAGCAGGCACAGCTGAAACACGCTTCAGAGGCGTGCCAGTGCTGGCCCTCGTATGTCATCTGGCCCTGATCTATACCTGCAGACACACACACACAGAGAGAAAGAGGGAAATCAAACGTCACAGCACTTCGTCAAATCCTTCAACCATGTAACGTCTCAATCAGGAACCACAGCATTTTTCTGTAATTGCTCAGCTTTTTACAGCCAGAATTAACAAGGAATGTACTGCATCTCCAGCAATTACATAAAATGACTTCAGTTCATGTTAACGCACCTACAAAGGTCTAGCAGGCAAGTGAATAAATGTTGTATAAATGCAACTAGGTCATTCTTTTGTCAAGTCAAGTCACTTTTATTTATAGCGCTTTTTACAATACAGATCGTTTCAAAGCAGCTTTATAGAGATAACAGGAAAATAGTGCAACAAAGGTTGTTTCCAGAAGAAAATAGCATCACAGTCCAGCTTAAGTAAGTTCAGTGATGGTTCAATTTTGTTGTAAAAAAGTTATTAATTTAGTTCATTTATAGATATACCGCAATGTCATCATCCAGCTCAGTTCAGTTCTCATATAATGCAGGCAGATCAATATTATCTTTGAATATTAAATTAAATATCCCCAACTAAGCAAGCCAAAAGCCAAAGGCGAAAAAGGCGACAGTGGCAACAAACCAAAACAAAGTCAGTGACAAAATATATAACAGTTCTCATGTTATATACTTTTGATATACATTTGACATATTTTTGATATACTTCCTGTTATATATTTTTGATAAACATTTTGACACACTTCTGATATACTTCCTGTTATATACTTTTGAAAGTATATAACACTTAAGGCATAAGCTAGCATTGTTTTGTCAAAGACTTTTTAAATGTTTTTGAGGAAGTATCTTTATGTTCACCAAGGCTGCATTTTTTTTTATCCAAAATACAGTAAAAGCAGTAATTATGATAATTATTATTACGATTTAAAATGACTTGTCTGTTATATTTTAAAATGGAATTTATTCCTTTGATCAAAGCTGAATTTTCTGCATCATTGCTCCAGTCTTCAGTGTCACATGACCCTTCAGAAATCATTCTAATATGATGATCTTCTGCTCAAGAAACATTTCTTACTCAAACGCTGTTTTAGAGGGTATACTTAGCACTTGTTAAGAGTTGATCAAAATGGTTAGATGCATTAAAAAGCTTAGCGGTACACTTCGGGTTTAACCCTCAACCGGGTCATGGGGTCTATACGACCCCAATCGACTTTTACTTGATAAAAAAAAAGGGTTCCCTTCATCTCAGTTGATCATAACATCATAACCTGTCAGTGTCTTTGTCGTGACAACTTGACATTACTAAGACAACACAACCTGTCATAAACATGACATAGCTGATTAATTATCAAACTTAAGAAACCACCTAGCTTTATGGGTTAATACATTAAACTGTCAGGTTGTTGGTTTTGACATTGGCTGTTATGAAGCCATTATAAAATTTTAATGACAAATTCAATCTGTACCACTGTAGCTGAGGTCACGAAAAATATTCATGACACAGTAATAATGCCCTTATGACAGCCAATGTCAAAGCCAACCACATGACACTTTAATGTAATGTTAACCCATAAAGCTAAGTGGTTTCTTAAAGTTGATATTTAATCCGCTAAGTCATGTTTATGACAATTTATGTTGTCTTGGTAATGTCAAGTTGTTATAACAAAGACATCTTAAACAATGTCATATTTGCATTAAAAATGTCATAATTGAGCGAAAGACACTTAATGACAGTTGTCATAAACATGCATAAAACCTTCTTCATATTCATGACATGTCATGTCATGATTATGAAGGGGTCATGTCAGTCTTATGCACACCCCTTCAAGTAAAGTGTTACCATATGGATATAGAGAGTTGTTTGTCTGTCCTCACCGATATGTTCTCCACAGGTGTCGCAGTATTCGGCGTACAGTGACTCGTAGCAGCGGCAGCAGTAGGGCCGACTCTCTCTCATGATGTACCGCTGACCGCCCAGCGCCGCCTCACACTCAAAACAGCAGAAATGCTTCATGTGCCAGTGCCGCCCCTCGGCCTCCGTACACTCATCCGCAAAGATGATCTGAGGGAGATATAGTCTAAGGTCATGTGTGTCAACTCTTAACTATCAAATTCAATTTTAGTTCATCTAATAAAATGCGATTTAAAGGAGTAGTTCACTTTTAAAAAAAACTTTTGCTGATAATTTACTCACCCCCATGTCATCCAAGATTATCCATGTCATTCTTTCTTCAGTTGAAAAGAAATTAAGGTTTTTGATGAAAACATTCCAGGATTTTTTCCATATAATTGACTTCAATGGGAACCAAACGGTTCAAGGTCCAAATGAGAGTTTCAGTGCCGCTTCAAAGGGCTTTAAACGACACCAGACGATGAATAAGGGTCTTATCTAGCGAAAAGATCACTCATTTAAAAAAATAAATAAAACAGTTTAAGTTTTAAGCACAAATGCTCGCCTTGCTCTGTTCTCTGTTCTTGCTCTGTTCGTGACTCTCCTGTTCGAACTCGTTCATCAAAATGAACAAATCTTTTTTCGAGTCATTTGGTTCCTTCAACGAACAAAATGAACGAAATGACTCGAAAAAAAGATTCATTCATTTTGATGAACAAGTTCAAACAGGAGAGTCACACAGAACAGAGCAAGGCGAGCATTTGTGCTTATAAAACTTAAACTTCTTTATTTATTTTTGAAATGACAGATCGTTTCGCTGGATAAGACCCTTATTCATCGTCTGGTGTCGTTTAAAGCTGCATTGAAACTCTCATTTTGACCTTGAACCGTTTGGTTCCCAATGAAGTCCATTATATGGAGAAAAATCCTGGAAGGTTTCCATCAAAAACCTTAATTTCTTTTCAACCGAAGAAAGAAAGACATGGACATCTTGGATAAAATGGGGGTGAGTAAATTATCAGCAAAAGTTTTTTAAAAAGTGAACTACTCCTTTAACCTGTGTCTTCTGCTGAACACTAAGGCACATGTGTGATAAGCACTACCCAACAAATTCTGTCATCAAATGAATGAAAATAGAAACTGTGTGAACAATAGAAGGCTAAGAGCTGAAGTGCGGCGTTCACCTCGTCGCAGGCCTGGCATCGGGGTTTGATGTGCTCAGCGTGGTGCCGCCCGCAGTAGATGTGTCCTTCCTGGTAGAAGTAGATGAGGTCTACCAGCAGCTCGTTACACGAAGCGCACTGGAAACACTGAGGATGCCAGCAGGAGCCGTGACCCGCACGTGACGCAAACACCGCTATGTCACCGCCGCAAATCTGCCTTCCACACTGATCAACAGTCAGAGAGGAGAGGGAAGGGGAAAAAAAGAAAAGAGAAGAGAGGTTTAGAAAGTCATACTGTAATTACAAGTTGGAAACTCAGCATTTTATGGAAGCCCTGACCGCTCCCACATGACCGCTGTGATGTCCTATAACAACCAAGTGTAAAGGAGAACTCCGGCGCAAAATGAACCTTTGGTCTAATTACACATCGGTACCTAGTCAACCGTTCTCTGAGATTTGTTTTCATGATAATCGAATGTAAAGAGTTTTATCTCTAAAAACTGTTTAGCGTATAATGCTAGTAATGGGGGCATATAATAAGTAAAAAGAAATTGCTAGTTTATACCAAGGCTCAAAATAGTTAACTTCGTGTATACAAACAGGGGCCATCTTAGAAAATAGTCTCGACAAGTCAAACCATGAACGTCGTGAGCTGAACTGTATGAACGGCGTTCGGGGATCGACTTATCGAGACTATTTTCTAAGATGGCTCCTGTCTGTATACACAAAGTGAACTGTCTTTATAATGTATCTTCTTATTAAACGGTCTGTACACTTACAAAGTTCTCAATGCTTCGTTTTGCATGTATGGACCCTCATTATGTTTCTGTCTTAGTGTGGGGCTATTTTGAGCCTTGTTAGTGGTATAAACTAGCGATTTCTTTTTAAATTGTAAATGCCCCCAGTACTAGCATTATATGCTAAACAGTTTTTAGAGATAAAACTCTTTACATCCGATTATCATGAAAACAAATCTCAGAGAACGGTTGACTAGGTACCGATGTTTTATTAGACCAAAGGTTCATTTTGCGCCGGAGTTCTCCTTTAAGATCCCACTTTTCTTCACTGTATTGATTTATTTCATCCTGAAACAGGAAGTTTGTGCAGGACACATTGAAAAAACTCCCCCTTTTTTATTAGCCATTAGCCTTTAGTTTATATCATAACGATGAGTCATGATTTTCTGCTTCAGAGATTAAAAATCTCTATGCTCTAAAAAGCTCTATGATGTAATGTTTGAAAGCAAATAAATTAAGATAAATATCATGCATATTGTCATACTGTTTTACTACAAAATATTTGTATATAATAATATATCTTATTTTACAATACAATAAAATGATTACTATAGTAAATTAATATTTCTTTTAATACTTATTTTTATAATTTAATAAATACAATTAATTTAAATAATATTATTAATTGTACTGCAGCTAATTTATTGTTATTGCATATTAAATAAATATTTTATAGTACAATAGTGTTATTACTTTAGTTTTCTTTAATGACTAAATAATAATTATATAATTTAATCAAATAAAAAAATATATATATTTCATGCCCCCTGTCCCCAGGAGACAAAAAAAAAACCCTGTAAAGTGCAGGATGAGTCATCAATATTTTTGTCAATTTCTTTTTATGAAAATAACTATACATTTCAAATGTTTATATAAAACAGAATTTAGTTAAACTAGGTGTACATTCCTAGACTAAATAATAGTTTATCCTGATTTTTATCATCAATAATTGAAATTATTTCTTGAACATAAAAAAAAAAATCATTAACAAGGTTGTAAAAGGGTGAATACACGTCAGCTTCAATACACGTCTAGTATCGCCTAGAAATCTAGACGAACCCTAGCGGCAGCAAAAATGATTTCGCAGCCAGTGTGGCCTAGCAATTCTTAATAGACGTTATAGCTGGAAAAACCAAACTCCGGTCAGGCCAATCACATCGTGCATAGAGTCGGCGGGTGGGGTTAACATCATCGCGACAGAGTTGCAACAGTTGACTGCTACTTGAAAACAAAGAATGGCTGCTGCTGGCGAACAGCTGTCTTCGATTCGGCTCAATTCAATTGCGTGCAGAGAGAATTTGAAAGACAACCGTTTATCCCGCCCCTCGGATTGAGCCCTGTCAATGATGAGTTCCCAGACCTAACATCTTGATATAGGTCTGGCATGCCAGGCTACGTCTAGACTAGTACCCTTTAACTTTGCTTTAACAGCACGTCTCTGTTCTTTAGCAGGGTGAGACCTCATAATAAAAAAAAAAACTATTATAATATAAAGTCAAAATTAAAAACTTTACAAGTAGAAATATGAAAGAAAGATTAGATACTATGTTCTGTGTTTGAAAAAAAATGGGTTTTCACATAAATCAACAAAACAAGACTTGTAATAATCTGCCTCTTCTCAACACAGTCACACCCTCTTGGCAGCTACTCATCATCTGGAGTGCATTATGGGTGTTGAAATGTGGCAAAACACATGAAATATTGCAGGGGGTGTATGGAAAGTATGCAGGTTTTATCTAGTACATATGGTATCTGACTTGGCACTGGCCAGACTGGAGTTTGAATTTATCACAGCATATCAAAAAGTTTCCAGAAGCCGCATGCCAGACGAGTGCCTCTTCCGCTCAGTCGTTCTATGCACACTCTATACTTCAGCTGAAGTGGTACTCAGCTAAGTATGCGCTATTTCTGGAAGAAGGAAGCAGTAAGTTCACATTTCAAGGTGATTTTACAGTTGCATCCGGACTGATCTCATCAGCAGACAGTGCCGTTTTTGTTGCTCTCTTTCTCTACCTGTTGACAGATGGCTCCGGTCATGGTGACTGGAAAAAGTCGTACGATGCCCCGGCCCAGATTCTCTCTCTTCCTTTGCTGGCTGAATAACTTCAATTCTTTTTTCTCTTCTTCATCCAGAGAGTTACAGTACTGAGGCTATACACACACATACATTTACAATACTGTTACAGCTCATGCAAGACCACCGCAGACTTACAACATGACATTCTCAACATCATTAATGTATTCAGGCCAATAAGAATGATGAATTCATGAAAAAATAATGTGAGTATAAGTATGTGAGGGGTTGTACCTCGCTGTCATGGGCCGGCAGCTGGTGCAAGAGCTGTTTAATACGGTATCGTTCTCCTGGACTGTTCACGTACGGAACCTTGTCCTCTGGAATACAGCTGAAGTACTGATAAACCTGTATGTACAAGAACACAAATACACACATATATTAGTGTGACAGATTACAGTGGTATGAATAAGTTGGCACCCATGCTAAAGTTGCCTAAAAAGCAGGGGCGGTTTCTTCATTGGGGCGATTGGGCGACGCACCACCAAAGTGTGAATCACACTCACAATCTCATTCAACCAGAGAGTTACGCTAGCCATCACTATATAGTCCAATCAGCGTCATGTCACGTTCTGTGGAGTACCGCCTCTTTTTGGGCGATTTCACTCTGGCTGAGAATCGCCCAGAGTGTTCCCATAGACTTAACATTCAAAGATGTTTTTCGAACTGCAGGCACTGCAACGCATTCTCTATGGGTTCCGGGAGGGCTCGCACTAACGTGCTTACATCATCATACGTATCCTTAACTTGTGCAGCGATTGGTGGGAACAAACATACACTATTAAAAATCTTTAATATTAAGTGACAAATAATATTTTAAAACAATTTTGAATTCAAACAGCAACAATAAAAAATGAGACACTACTTAATTATCTTTATCAAATTGATTTAAAAAAAAGCGAGAGCGAGAGAGACTGTTGGGACATCTCGCGAGTTGTGGCTACAGACAGTTGAACTTGAACAACGCCATGGCGAACACAGTCCTTTAGAAGCCTACACAGCAAATTTCAGGAGTTGAAAAATCATGAGTTAGGCAAAAAAGAGTTACTTTTGAGTTATTTTTTTAACTCTGACTACACTTTGTGTTATTGGATACTCCCCGGCTGTGTTGTATTTTGGAGTTCATTCATTGGTGTTCAGCAGTGTGTTTTGGTTTAACACTAGCTACACCTGGAGTTATTTTTGAGAAATGCGCCACGACACGACCCTGCCGCTGGATAAAGGAATAATGGACTTATGTGCCTCGTCGTGAGGTAGGTAAAACAGTATATAAAACTATTTAAAAATGTTCTATATTTTCTGACAAACACGTTTGGTCATCGCGTTGCTGTTACGTTATAGGCTAGTTATACTGTTTACTAACGTCAACGATTATGACAAACTTGCTGTTGAACGTTTGTTTACTTGTTTCACTTTCAAATTTTGAAATGGCTATTTGCGTGGGGTTTTTGTCGATGTAAACGAGTTAACATTAGCTAACCGTCTTTCCATTCACCGTGTTTCTGAAAATGAGTGTTTTACCGTGAAATTGATGCATCAATGCATTACAGACATACGTGGTTACACAATTGCAGTGTCTAACGTTACCCTGGAAAATAAGATATAGTTGTGCTGTGTAGGCCTGCAATGATTTGAATTGTAACAGCTATAACGTTAGGCTACGTATTAGTTGAGACCCACGATCACATGTGCGTGATTTTCAGCTAATATATTTTTGCATTCTCAATGAATGGTGCTAGATTATGCCTCATACTGTTGTTTTTGTGATCTTCATACGACTGTCCTGCAGACAACCGGTTGAAGGTTACTCCTCCTCAAATCTGAACCAAATGGATTTGCTGAAATAAAGGCAGTAAATCAAGAATATGGTGTTCAGTGTAGTAATTTCCACACAAAACATTATATTGTGTTAAATAAATGTTAACTCTAAGAAGTGTTAAACTAAATATTTTTTTAAGTGTTACTTTTTAACACTGGTAATGAGTTCATATAATTATTTTTAGAGTTACATTTACGCTCCGTAGGTTTAGTATTTTAACTCCATAAATTTTAACTCCGAAAAAGTGTTAAAAATTCAACTCCAAGAGCAGAGTTATTTTAACTCTGCGCTGGAGTCTATTTGATGGTCTCACATGTACACTCAGATTGAGTTGATTTTAACTAACGGAGTTTATTCCAAAAAACAGAATTTGCTGTGTATGGAGGAGTGATCCAGCTCTTAGATATAATCAAAAATATCTTAATTTGTGTGCCGAATCTCTTTAATGTGATGTAATAAGTGTAATAATAGTGAGTATAGAAACAAGAAGATTTATTGTTATTAAGTCACTTTATTAGTCATTAATATTAAAGTGAAGTTGACTTTACATGCTTAAGCTTTTAATTTATCCATTGCATGGGTGGGCCTTGTCCTTATCAATCATCCAAATATTTGCCCCCCCTGAGAGATTTTGCAGGAGCCGCCACTGCTAAAAAGAGCAATAAAAAAATCATCTTTTGGATATTGATCTTAATGCCTAAATTAGAAAAATGAGGAAAAGTCCAACCTTTAAGGACACACATTTTCTTTGTGAATGAATAATGCATCATAAATAAATAAATGTTTTTCCTTAAAATACAGGGTGCATAAGTCAGGGCACCCCTATGTTAAATTCCCATAGAGTCAGGCAGATTTTTATTTTTAAAAGCCAGTTATTTCATGGATCCAGGATAATATGCATCCTGATAAAGTTCCCTTGGCCTTTGGAATTAAAATATCCCCACATCATCACACACCTTCCACCACACCTAGAGATTGGCATGGGGTACTTTCCATAAGATCATCTTTCAATGCAAATCAAACCGGCTATTAGGCTAACTGATGTAAAACTGTGCCAATCTCTAAGTGTGGTGGAAGGTGTGTGATGATGTGGGGATATTTTAATTCCAAAGGCCAAGGGAACTTTATCAGGATGCATATTATGCTGGATCCATGAAATAACTGGCTTTTAAAAATAAAAATCTGCCTGACTCTATGGGAATTTAACATAGGGGTGCCCTGACTTATGCACCCTGTATTTTAAGGAAAAACATTTATTTATTTATGATACATTATTCATTCACAAAGAAAATTGGTGTCCTTAAAGGTTGGAGTTTTCCTCATTTTTCTAATTAAGGCATTAAGATCAATATCCAAAAGATGATTTTTTATTCCTCTTTTTAGGCAACTTTAGCATGGGTGCCAAAACTTATTCATACCACTGTATGTCTGGGGTCTTATGAAATCCTTTTTATTTTCCACCAAATTCCATTTAATTTCTTCCTAAATACAAAAATTATTTCAATCAAATGAAAATGTATCGATTCCCTTTTGTAAGTTTTAATAGTTGTATTAGTATTACTTTGAGAAATACATTCGACTGTACAATAGTAATATTTTTTCCTAAAGTTAAACCAGTTCGTAAACCAGTTTAATTTGAACAGAAAAGCAAGCACGCGTGATTTGGCATGACAGCTCATTTGAATAATAAATAAACATTCCCTTACCTAATGCAGCAAAACAAATCTTTTATTGAAATTCTGAATTAAATATACATTTGCCTAGAAAGCTAAATGACTAAAAAGTAGGGCTGGGTATTGACACAAATTTCCCAATTCGATTCGATTTCGATTCACAAGCTTACAATTCGATTCGATTTCGATTCCGATTCGATATTGATTATTTTGGATATCAGTTACAATAAATGGCTATAATTTTAAAAATAATTTTCTCAAGGAAATCAAATCTCTTAACTAATGCTGTAAACTGGGAGTCTAGTTGTAGCCTACTAGGCTTCATTAGCCTAATATGAAGGTAATAATGAACTGTTTTGTAGCTATACAAACACTTAAATTACACTTATTTATTTTTATAATATAAGATTATATGAAATAGCCAGATTTATTCAAATATGCATTAAATATTGAAGAATATTAAGATTATAATGCATATGTAATATGGTGTATATATTTAGCAAAATGCTCCTCTCTAGAGTTATTTTTTCTAGCTGACTAACGAGTTGATGTGGGTTTTCTGAGGTAATGACGATACATGACATTGATTACAAGCTGTTTAACTGACGTCTTTCCACAGTTGAAACGCTGATTGAGCGAATCAATGTGACATGATACAGATTTCGATAAGTTGTACTCTATCTTTTAATACTTTCAGATGCTCATTCATGTTTATTTTGGGCTGTGACTAGTATTATTAACCCGGAAGAGAGATCAGCGCTGCTGCTTCTCTTGAGCTGCGCCAGAGCGATCTTACGCCACAGCGCCAAAACGCTATTTATGTTTTTGAATTTCTAAAGAAAATGGACGTAATTTGAAAATTGAGACTTTGTTTCATATCAATAGTAACAAAGGACAAAGATTATTGCGATTTTTTTCATTCAAATGAAACAGGATGACTAATCGATTCTTGAGATTTAAGAATCGATATCGGTTCGTAAAAATGAGAATCGATTAATATCGAGAAATCGATATTTATTACCCAGCCCTACTAAAAAGCTGTCGCTCGTCTCAATTTATCGCGATCCCACAAAGTTCCAAAGTCGAATTTAGAATTTTATATTAAAAAAAAACAACTGTCCTGTTCAACAGACACCGACAAATGCTAACTGAACATGTTCAGTAGGGTGAAAACAAACCCAACAAACACCAACACAGGTAACACACCGATGCGACTAAACCCAACAAACATGTTTTTTGCCGTTTGTCTGTATGGTGTGAATTGGCCTTAAAAGCAATCAGATTCAGCACCAGTCAGTGGTTTGAGTGAGAATATTCCAGGCTAGTTTCAAATGGCCAGGGCCCAGTCTTACACACACAGCCTACAGTACGTGCAGAACACACACACTTTATATTTGATTGAACAGTTGAGGTTTAAAGGGGTCATGAACTGGCTTTTTAATTTTATCATATTGTTGTCTGAGGTCAACTTATGACGTTTGCTTGGTTTTTACATTCAAAAACATCAAAATGAATAAGTAATAGGCTATTTTCTACCGTAGTTTTGAGCCTAGCTGAAAAACGCTCGGTTTATATGGGCGTCTCGCACTGAAGACTTGAAAGTAAACACCCACTGCTGTGAGTGGACAACAGTTTTGCATATTATAATGAGTTTCAACTCACCCGTCAATCCACTTGAGGGAAATTGTTTTGAAAACTTCCAATGTTGTAAAATGGCAACCGGAATGATTCGCCCATAAATTTTCGACCCAGTGTCTGTGTGTTGCACAATTCCTGTCAGATCCAATATAGACGGCACAGCACCGTTCTTTACTCTTAATCGGTCTGCAAATCCAGTCTTGTTTACAAAACAATCCTCAGTGAAATGAAGCGAACAGACAGACAATATTTTACCTCATCAGCTGGAACGTCATTAAAAATAAAGTTTATCCATGCAGTCCTATTGGAATCCAGAGGAAGCTTATGTAGCCACTGTCTTCTTCCACAACCAGGCACTGCACAATATTCTGTATTGCTCGGTAGATCCAGTTTGTCATCACGAGGTAGGCATCTACCTTATTTAGCTATGCGTGTAATGCGCGAATCGGTGGGCGGGGCTAAACTGGCTGTGTCGAAGTAGGCGTTGATCTTCTGGTGTTTTATCCTCTTTGACGTCATAGTTCACCACTTTGAAAAACGAGTCGTTTGCTGAGGCTGGTGTCAATAAAAGCTTTTATTGGACTAAAAAGGACGTTTTCAGTTCTGAAACTTACAGGATATTCTTACTGTATGATAGGATGACCTCTTAGATGTCAAAAGCTCAAGGAAAATTTGATTTCTCAGTTCATCACCCCTTTAATACTTACAAGCACTAGTCCATATATAGATTTGATTAAGTATACAGCCCTAGTTTTGACTTATTGAACCAAATTTCATGACATTCGATGTTATACTGTCATTTTTTATGCGTTTTCCTCATCACAAGAATCATTTGTACAAAAAAACACGCATAAACTGATTAGTTGCTTATACATGTAGGTGCAGTCTCTAATGGTCTAAATGGGCAGTTATTGGCCAGGATAAAATGAAATGCAGAACTGAACATCAACACTGGCGCTACACAGGACAGCTGAGGTGATGTTTTTGTACTTCTTAAAGATTGACAGCCTTGTTTCATTGTATGAAAAAGAGAAGCTTGTGTGGATTTAAGAGAGGCTGTGATTGGCTGATTCAGACCAACCGCTCACTTAACAGTTTACTTTGACGTCATGAAAAAGGTCTCCTCACCTGTTCAGGCTTGATTCCGGGCGGCACCCAGGCGTATTCTTCCGAGGCGCAGCCCGAGTCGTCATCGGATATGGAGTGCCTCTGGAAGTCTGACACCAGCTTCATCATCATTCTCTCCAGCTGGCCGGGCACCGAGCGCACCACATGCTCTTCCCGCACACACTTACAGTGCACACAGATCTTCCTGTGGAAACAGGTCAGCAGAGGAGTGTTGAGTGGACAGGCTGGACACTGACAATCCAACCTTCCGCTCCTTTACAGTGGAGCGCTTTCATTCCTCACGAAAATCCTGAAGCTTTCAATCAGACAGATAACGGAGTGTTGTAACATGCAATCTACTATAGCTAAACCTGAGGACGTGCTTTATATTAAACCATGTTAGTAAAAGCACATTAAAGGGTACATATCATGCTTTTAAATCATTCATTTTTACATATAAATCATACATTTGTGATAAATATAAAGCATAACTGCAATGCTTGGGTCTGAATTCCTCATTATTATAGCTTAGGCCCCTTTTCTACCCCTTTTCTGATGTGCGTCTGTGAGCAACTCATTTTGAAGCGGTCTCTTTAAATGCAAAGGAGATGCGTCATACCCCGCCCGCTCTACAGGTCGCTGAGTCAATTCCACCCGTTCAGGCATTTTTGTAGTTTGATTAGAGATATATACGATTATACTGTATAGCGTTAAAGAACATTTTTAGTCACTCGTTAACAAAATGTCAACAACGGAAGACTTGTCCATCAAGCCTTACATGTTCGAGCCAGAGCAAGCGAGTTGATGACGACGTTGATGACGACGAACCTGCAGAACAACGTCTTTATATGGACATACTGTATTGTGTTGTAAGTGAAAATCGATTATTTCTTGTTAAAATAATCACACTGACAAGATAAATGACTACGATCTAATCTTACCACAAGAAATCTGTATTGATAATGTGATACGTTTAGAAAAGCATCAGAAAACACAGCAGCTAAATGACCATTGATGACACTCAAGAGCAATAATACTGCAGATGTGTAAGTTAATGTTACTTCAAAACAAAAACAGAGAAAGACAAAGGTACTGCTAAACCATGACCACCATGTGTTTTAAGAAAGTAAAGTACTTTATTTTTATTAACGATATTTACAGCTTATCGAAATACTCTGTTCGTCGTCTCCAAAGATAGAAGGAATTGACCCCTCTTTCAGACGAAGTCGATCGGCAAACCCTTCTTTATACTGGCGGAGGTTGTTGAAGTGGGAATCCTTGAAGTGCTTCAGGTCACTAACGTACATCCAACAACCGAACATTTTGACTTGCCCTCTTGTAACTTATGCATCCTTGAGCTTGGACTACAAAATCGGAGCGAGAAATAATAATGGCGGATTGGTTGAAGTGTTGGGCCGGTAGTCAATGTCCTTCAGTGTTGTAGTACTCGAGACTCGGACTCGTCTCGGACTCGGTCTCGAGACCATATTTTAATGGTCTTGGTCTTGTCATGGACTCGTGTCCATTTGGACTCGGAATTGACTCGTACTCGAACATTTTTTTTTTTAGGACTCGGAATTATTCCCGAGTCCACTCGAGTTCAATTAAAAATATTTTTCATGATTATTAATGTATGTGAATAAAATATTTCTTTAAATTGATTGACACGCCCAGTGATTGGTGATTTTCTAGTGCGCAACTGCGCATGACAAATTGTAATAAAATTACTTTTAACACCACCTACTATGTGGCCGTTTTACCCTAAACTGATCATATTTTTTAAACTCTAAGTAAATTCAGTAAAAAAAAAAGAGGATTTCTCTAAGTAAATAAAAGTAAATTAGGTAATCAACCCTCACTGGTCTCGGTCTCGACTCGGACTCGACCGTCTCTGGTCTCGGACTCGACTCGGACTCGACTCTCTATGGACTCGGTCTTGACTCGGACTCGACTCTCTCTGGTCTCGGTGTCGACTCGGACTCGAGTGAGGTGGTCTCGACTACAACACTGATGTCCTTATTTGTCAGTTCCGCTGCAAATACTGTGACGTAATTGTTAAAAATACGTCATATAGAACAGAAAATTCAGAACAGGCTGCAAAATATGACCAAAACAGAATATAAAGATAAACGAAGCACCTGAAGAGAATAATTTAAACTTTTCTGTTCTTAAAGACACTCCAAATATACAACAAAATGCATTTAAGGGTTAAAAAAGAAGTGGATTAAGCATGATATGTCCCCTTTAAGCTGCAAAAGAGATACTGTTCACCAGGCGGCTTTCTGTGTGCGCACCGAGACGCACAAACGCAGATATTCAATGTATTCGACGCGTGGGCTTCGTTCGAATATACGCCTAAACGGTCAAATATCAAAAAGTCAAAGTGACGTTTTGGGAAGTATTCTCGTAAACACAGTCTGTTTGTCTGAGTGAACATACACAGTTAAGAAAGAAGGCACTTGTGTAACAGTATATTGCATCAAAAATCACTTTATTTCAACTATTCATTTCCTTCTCTGTGGGCCTCGAGTCAGGTTACTAGTTTAACAGCGTATGATCTGTTGTTGTACGTCACACGCATCACACACATGACCAGTGTCGGCCAATAGTGAGCCTATGTGTGACGTAGCTATACGCAATTACACTAGTTTAACTGACTCGAGGCCCAAAGAGAAGGAAATGAATAGTTGAAATAAAGTCGTTATTTATGTTTGTTTTTGCGCACAAAAAGTATTCTTGTCGCTTGATAAAGTTAAGATTGAGGCAGTGCATCGTCACATTTTAACGATGCCTTTAATAACTTTTCGAGGCCGGCAAGTTTCAATCCCTCAAGAAGCCTATGGACTATTATGGAGGAGTGATCCAGCTCTCAGATTTAATCAAAAATATCTAAATTCGTGTTCCGTAGATGAACGAAGGTCTTACCGTACGTTCACACTAGGGCTGGGCGATATATCGAATATGTCACTTTGATATAGTTAACAAGTTTAAGGCAGCTTGCCGCCCTGTCAAATGCTCTGACAGACACTGTTGCAGACTGACAGATATACTTGCGCTGTTTAATGCGTTTGAGATGTGGTGCTTTCCTCAGTGCTCAACTTACATTTCACATATTCTCCATCTGTAAATGTTAGAAAGTAAAGCAAATATGTCCATTTCACAACAAATATGTCCATGTCAGAAGAGGACGAGCTTCTGCAAGTGAATCTCCGCTAAAATTCATGCTTCCTTGAACGAGCGCCGGCGCGCGCATGCGTGTGAATAGTACTACGTAGTACGCAATAATTCTGACTAAAATAAACATATTGCTAAAATATTTGTTGTTGGAGAAAATAAATGTGCCATATGTGGAATTTTAAACCTACAAGTATATATTTTTAATGAAAGTGAAAGTGATTATAATGGGGTAATCAAATGCAGGCTAATATAATTAGTTTGTGCTTTTGTTTTTGTTTTTATTTTCATTTTGAGTTTAGCTTTTAGTCAATATAAAAACAAAAGCTTTTTGCACATAATATATTGCATAGCCTATATTATATTTGTTTCCATATCCTTCAATATCAACATTGTTTGTAGGATATCATTGGGCCGAATGTGAATATACTGTATATATATATATATACAGTATATATATATATATTTTTTAATATAAAGATTTTCTTTATCTAAATAGAAAACGTAGAAAGTACCGAGATATATATCGTATATCGCCATTTGACCAAAAAATATCGAGATATGATTTTTTGGCCATATCGCCCAGCCCTAGTTCACACCGCCGCCGGCGAAAGCGGCAAAATTCGCTCTTGCCGCTCTGTTAACGACGGCGTGGAAAGATTCGTGGATGCTCTGACGTAGATCGAATGCGTGATCTTTTTTAAAACGGTATTTAAAGGGGCCACAAAGCAAACAAGCATGTCAGTCGTTATTTTTGCAGAAAATTGATCGATGGAAATAACTTTAAAATTATAGTGACATGTTTGCTAACGAAATAAACAAATTAAAAGCCATACGTGTGTGGTGTGGCTTGTGTGTTCATGGTTAAGTGCTATTACAATTTGCATTCTCGCTAAAAAAAGTGTTCTAGCACGAAAATCTTGCCTATAAATAGTGTTGCGCGCCCTCTTATCAAAATCAAATTATCAACCTCCTCTATTTTGCTTTGGAACTAATGTGGCCGGAACCAAAGTTTACAGGACTGCGTTCTCTGGGATTCTCTCAAACGGAGCACTTCTACATTCCGATTGGTTGCCGCCGAACCGCGTCATTGCTTATTACCATAAAGTTGAACTGATTTCAACTCTGCTCGCCGCTCTCGCCGTCCGAAACGCGCCGCTCTCGCCGGCTCTCAATGAAAATGAATGACTTTCGGCCACTTTGACGCTCTCGCCGGTGGTGGTGTGAACGTACAGTTACGGGGTTGGAACAACATGAGGGTGATTAAATACTGACAGAATTTTCATTTTTGGATGAACTATCCCTTTAACAGTTGACAGTAGCCATTGACTTTCATAGTGTTATAATATGTATGTGTGCGTGGCGTGCACACGTTTTCAAATAATTTATAGCTAATTTAGTGTATATTGTGTAAAATAAATATAAATTTAATTTCAGCAATTGTTATTAATGCATTTTTAAAATAAATAGTGTGATATTGCGTCTTTTCAGTAGCAGCCCCCACTGTGGAATGCTCTGCTCTTCTGTATTAGATCTGCATCATCATCACTATCTGTTTTTAAATCAGAGTTTTCTTTATAATTTGCTTATAATCAATGAGGAAGTTTTATTGCATTGTATTTTTAGTAATTACATTGTATTTGTCAAGTTGTTCTGTTTATATTGTGCAGCACATTGGTCAACCCTGGTTGTGTATGTATATAAATAACATTGCCATGAATCAGGTTTATATCAGCCATCAGTCACCCTGCTTTCTAAGATGGTGGCACTAGAAATAAAGAAATCATTATCGGTCAAACACTACTCATGTATTAAAAAGAATCTCATTCTTAAATTCTGAATTTGGTCAAACCCAGTCACCAACATTCCTGAGCATCAGCTGACACAACCGATGTTCATGATACCTATTATTACTTCTCAAAACAGACAATCATTTCAGGCTGGTGATTCAAGCCTATAATATGTATTATATATTATAATATATAATATCAACTCATGTCGACTTTACGCTAAAATCAAATGTTGAAAGCAACCTTGCAATCAAAATGAACATCTTTACATTCTAATCTGGGTTGCAAATGGCATTTCATGTTGCTTTCTACATGTTGGTGTCCTAAAAACCTAATCAAACAACACATCTAATAAATTCACACATTTCACAAAAAAATCTTAAAATGAATAACACTGCATTGAATGCAAATATCAACACACACACACAGACACACAAGTTGTGCATGCAGACAGGCCTGTCCCACTGCATTGGTATCACGCCTCACCCTGAATTAACCTGCTGTTGTCAAAGCAATTTAATTAATGGCATCTATTAATGACAACGTGACCAGCACAGCAGGTTCATCCATGGCAACTACTGGAACAATGGCAGAGTCACAGATCTTACACTTCACTACACAGCCAAACTCATGCCAACAAAAGCCCAGACATACACCAAATGACTATACACAATTAAAATCATAACCAACCTGCACTTTATTTTGTACAGAACCAAGATTCAATCAGTCATCATTTACTCTAACATTCTTCCAAACCTGTGAAACCTTGAAGAAAAAGATTTAGGTCAGTAGGGGCCAATGTTGTTTTATTTTGGACCCCATTGACTTTCATTGTCAGGACAAACATGAAACACTCTTCAAAATATATATTTTTGAAGATAAAGAAATTCATACAGGTTTAGAACAAAGAGAGAAGTAAATAATTATCAATGATTTTTTATTTTTAGGTGAACATACCTGTAATGCATAATGAAATAACAGTCAGACAAATCTAATATTTTGACACTAAATCTAAACAAAGTTTGCGCCATATGTAATATATCAGGATTTTATGGCTCATATAGTATGATATAGTGAGAATATGGAGCTTATACTTAAAAAAAAAATATTCAGATGCCCAAACTAAGCCGAAATATGCAATAAGGTGAAGTTGCTGGTATTTATATGGACAAAAAGTAAGATGAAATTATTAAATCCCCGATATGCAAATACATAATATTGAATTATTATAATGATGTGATGTGAAAGTCATTCTTACGTTAGCTTGCCTATACAGTTTGATTTGAATTTCCTTGATGAAACAATTAGAAAATGTATTATTTGAACTTAGTAAGATCTTTATAAAGCCATAGCAATTTAAAATAAAGCACATCTTTCCAACCTTACTGCTTGAATAAATTAACAACAATAATCTCAAAAGCAACAGATTAAAAGAGAATGAACAAATACGTACAGAATACAGTTCAAGAATCAGCCAGAAAATGTCCAGGTGCGACACACTTTTTTTCTAATCCTAATCCGGTCCCACAACACAACAAAGCTCGTCCTCGGGCTGAGCGCTGCCAGAGACTGACGAGCGGCGGACGCGCGTGTCACAGTCTGACTCTGAAGACCCGCTCATTGGGCGCCACTGATGATATCACACCACTTGTGCGATCAGTTTACTCTCTATCTCATGATGAAAATGAGGTCAAAGCCCGGTCTTCAAGTCCACACGGAGGTGAGAGGGAATATTGTGTGAGTGTGTGTGTGTGTGTGTGTGTGTGGAAGGGGTGGGGGTTTAATCCTTCTCAGTAGTTATGTGATAAGCGCTACTGTTCTCTTAAAGTCAGACATCAGTGCATTTTAATGGACAGCAGCGGTCATAATGTCAAATAGAGAAAAAGAAAGCAGATGAGTGCATACTAAACAAAACAATGTCGCTATATCAGACAGTGTGTTGTATAACACCTCAGATGGGTTTTGGTGGCAGGGCACAAGCACAGATGGAAGACAAAAGCTGCTTTTCACTCTCTTCCTATCCACCGCTCCATTACCAATCCCTTCTTCCCCTGAAAAGCTGCCACACATGGATGTCCACTGCCCAACTTACTTGTGTATAGGGGTGTGCATAAGCCTGACATGACACTTTCATAACCATGACATGACATATGTTATGAATATGAAGGAAGTTTTATGCATGTTTGTGACAATTGTCATTAAGTGTCATTCACTCAGTTATGACATTTTTAATGCAAATATTACAACGTTTGAGATGTCTTTGTTATGACACCTTGACATAAACCTGTCAGTGTCTTTGTCATGTCGTATTTGCATTCAAAATGTCATTATTGAGCGAAAGACACTTAAAGATGTCATAAACATGCATAAACTTCATATTCAAGACATATGTTATGAAGGTGTCATGTCAGTCTTATGCACACCCCTTCAAGTAAAGTGTTACCATCTCTTATGCTCATCAAGACTGCATTTATTTGATAAAAAATTCAGTTAAAACAATAACATGGTGAAATCAATTTAAAATATCAGTTTTATATTTTACTATATTTTAAAATGTAATTTATTCCTGTGATCAAAGCTGACCGTTACTACAGTCTTCACAGTCAACCACTAAGCACATCACACAAATCTTGAATAATAATAATACATAAATAGTATACAGCTCCACATAATCTCTGAATGAGAGCTAACAGGAAAGCTTACATAAATGGCATATTTTGTCCTATTGTTCCCAGAAGGGACAAACAAAGATTAGCACACTTCAAAAACAGAGTGGAAACTACACGGCTCAGGCATAAGCACTGGTCAACTGTTCGGCCATGCTGGTAAAAGCCATCCTGACCCAAGATCAACAACATGCAATCTGTTGCCAGATGTGTCCAGACTCTCGGTATGACTGCACATGATGATGTCACACACATCCGCCAATCCGGTCATTTATCCTATGCACACATATTTACACAGAAAACATTTGTAATACTGTGCCATACAGTCTATGATAAATCAAAGACGACGGGTATGCAATGTCTCAACTCACACTGATAGGAATGAAGTCCAACTTTTCCAATGCTCTAATAGCTGAATGATGTCTTTATTTGCACATTGCCACAGATCAATATTTGAATACTTGCAATACATTCAATACGGAATTATCCAACATTTTGTGATAATTGTTATTCATGTTTTTATTTGGCAAGTTAATCGCTCCAGTAGGAAGTGAGCTTTAATGTCCTTTCTGCAACAAATAAGTTAGCAAAATTGCTATTTATCTACACAAATGAGTTATTTCAAACTTTTTAAATTAATTATATATATATATATATATATATATATATATATATATATATAAACGATTCTCACTATTGTAAGTCATTGCTAAAAACATTTAAAAAAAAAAAAACATTTTCTTAAAAATGTTTTCTTATATTGTGGCATTTAAATACAAATTACAAAAAAATATTATCTGTGTTAATTTAGCGACAAACTGTGAAAACATACCTTAATTAATTACATTTTTTTTCTTAATTACAAATCTGAGGACGCATATTTGCAAAACATTATTTAAAACTGAATAAGCACTCCAAACTCCAAACACACTTTTGCCAAACTAACGCAGATACACATCATCATCATCATCACTGCTATTGCCATTATGATTGTCATTCTGAACAAACTTCCTGTCAGACTAGTTCAAACACAAAACTAAATTGAAACACTTCACAAGATCATAGGTAACTGAACACTGAGTATATTACCTGTGATCCTGACACGGTAAAATCCCCTTTTAAGAGTTGTAATATGTTGAACTGTCCAGACCTAAGGTGGTTAAAGCAAGTTAGCCATTCTTCAATGACCTGGTAGTGAACAAAACGTCATCCCGCTGGAGCCGAGTCAAATAACAGTGGTCTCTATTGCTCGACTCTTCCCCCTCAGGCCGCTGAAGCCAACACTGATCCCAAACAATAGATTCTCCCTTCACAAGCCCTCCCCTCGGTCTCCTCCCTCGCCAACATGTTTCAGATTTCCCTTTTCAAACACGTTCTCTATAACAGCTCATGTGATAGGAAGGATGTACAGTGTGAAGCTGCGTCTCGTTTGACGCTTTCATCTTAAAGGAATATTCTGGGTTTAATACAAGTTAAGCTCACTGGACATCATTTACCGCACAAACTAATTTCCACTTGTCCTTCCTTTTCTAAAAAAAAAAGGTTTATAGCAAAGGCTTATTCGCAAACAGTAAAATACTCAAGTAGAGCCACTAGATGTCAACTTTATGCATAAACTTCAAACTTTATCATTTTCATGTGAAACATTTACACAGAAAAACCTTTTCTGTGTAAAGTTACATCCAATTTTACACCTCTATTGCCATGACAACACAATGCTATAAACACTAAAATTACGGTAAATATTATTAGGGATGAACCGATATGAAAATTTAGGCCGATAATGATAACCGATAGTTCTTTATTTTTGAAAGCCGATAACCGATATATTGGCTGATAGATCTAAATCCAAAGTTTTATATCATTTTGAGGGCATGATTACAAAAACAAAGTCTCACCATTAAAATCCATGTCCCAAGCACATGACACAAGTATAATATTCACATTATAATTTTTATGTAACCTACTTAATTCACATTATAATTATAATTCACATTATAATTTTTATGTGACAGACATTTTTGAATGGATTTCAATCATATTTCAAGCAATTCAACACCAACATGGCGAACAGTGCGCATCTGAAGTGTCTCAGCTGAAGGAAACAATCCATTATTTATCGGCTTTAATATATTGACCAAAAAAATAATATATTGACCGATATTTCTTATCGATAGCGGAAAATTGTTTTCGCCACAGAAAAAAAAAAAAAGATAACTTCGACTTTTTCATCTCACAATTCAGACTTTTTTACTAAGAATTGTGAGATTTAAACTAGAGCCAGGCCGATATTATCGGCCGATATTAGGCATTTTCCAAACTATCGGTATCGCCAGTTATGATGGCCGATAAATGAATATTTCAAAAATAAAATAAAAACGGACGAAACACGCTTCAACCATGTCATGAGTGTTTTGCTGCTGTTAAATAATCCGAGAGTGAAGCGGAATGAGCTAGTAATAGTTGCGTTACGTTGTTACAGTGTAGTTGACTGACTGTCCTTTTAACTTTTGACAATGTGACTGAAGTATTTCTTTAATAGTGTGTGACAGTTATAGCAATGAGACGAATAATCTCTCCTTGGCCTGTTGAAAATGTTGAAAATATATTGAAAATGTATATTTTACAATTTGCAGTATGACATTATCCATTGCTAAATTATAGCTCATCATAGACTAGCTAACCACAAAACTAGCTAATGCCACTATCATCAGTCTGTTCTGTTGGGACTAGGGTTGCAACGGTATGAGATTTTCACGGTATGATAATCGTCTCAGAAAATATCACGGTTTCACGGTATACGATATTAAAATTATCATTATTATAATCAGCATCAGCTATAATGGCCCTTAAATGAATAAAAACAGATATTGTTTTTGGTTGAACATGGTTTATTGTAACAAAGGTTTTTTCAATAGAGTCTTTATGAAATGTATATTTATTTCCTCAGAAATTCTGGGTTGTCTGAAATAACTGATCTGGATTCTGTGATTGAATACAAAATGTATTTTTGAGAATGCAATCAGATAAAATGTAACAACTTTAGTTTGTCTACACAAGAGAAGTTTAATAAATTAAAACATGGACAAAAAAACTATACACAATAGTAATATATTTTAATCATAGGCTAAACCAAACTTTTTTTTTCCAGGTTGTAGGGGAGAGCGGGGAACAACCTAACGCTTTTTGCTTTTGGCTCAATTAATTAAAAAATAATTAGGTTAGATTAATACTTTTTTTTACACAAGCAACATGCACATCTCTGCTACAAATGAACACTTAAAGTTTTTTTCTAGGACCTACCATTTTCGTACAGTTGGACTGAAAGTGACAGAAGTGCAAATGTTACAACTTACCCCATATGCGGGGTTAATTGTAACAGAGAGAGGGGTTAATTGTATCACTTGTGTGTAACACACATAATTCAGTACTATTTTATTTGTATAGTTTGATATTGTTTGTGCATCTGTATAGACAGATATCCATACATATCCCTCATCCAATCATCCTTCTATTATGGATCAATATCATGGATAGAGACATAGAAAAGGGCTGCATAGTTTTGCAATAAATAATAATAAATAAAATTATAAATATTGTAATTGCAATTAAATTAGATTTGTGTGTGGCAGCTGCATGATGCACAATTTTTATTATTATTAATAATAACAGTAATGATAATACAAATTAGCTTAAAATAAAAATTTAAAGGGTTTATTGCATTAATAACAGGCCATATTTTTAATAAATAAACAAGTTATCATTCATAGAACACTACATTTTAAACATTTTAAATCCCAACATTGTTTGTGAACGTCTAACAAAGTTAAATGTATACTCAAACCTGAAAAGTTGTGTGGCTCCGTTTTCATTTGATTATCATTGTACACTTGGAGGCTTAGTTGTACCACTCTGTTAGAATTAACCCCGCTGTGTATTACATATTTTAAACCTAGCTAACAGTCGCTAGGAATTGCTGACATGTTTCAAAACGGTGCTATGTTTGAGCCAACAAGACGGTGATTAAGGCAATATAAAGTTAGATTTGGAAACGTATACACCCAACTCAGAAACCGAAAAAAACCTATGATGAAAAAAATTACTTTCATGGTGTCAAAACACTCTTTGTCCAGTATCTTCACGAAATACAATCAAAACTTTCCGCAAATTCGCGGGAGACCGTCTTCTGGCAGCAAGAGAAAAATAGCGGAAAGACAGCCTGCTTGATCCTGACGAACTGTGTAAACGGTGTTACATTTAACCCCGCGTTAACACCTACTGAACACCTATGAGTTTCAGTCAGTGTATTTGATGATTATTCTTTAAAAAAATAATTATAAAGTGCACATTAAAGGTGCCATATAACATCATAAATCAAATCCTACTCCATATTCCATAACAGATGGGGGCAGTATACCTCCAAAAAATGACTTGTGCTCCTACCATCGCGCATGTTATTCAAATCATTTGACATGATAGTAAAAGGTTGGAAGACCGCAGTTTCACGTGGAACATTTGGAGATTTTTAGAGATCAGAGACTCAATGAACTAAACACTAGAGTGAACTAAACTAAACACTATGAATCTCAACACTAAATGATGAAGACCGCCTCATAGATCTCAAAAACAAGCTGGTGCATTTCGACGGTATGGGAAAATAAAAGCTTGGGCAATTATTTGAAGTTTATGGTATTCGTTTTGTTCATATTACACTTTTATTGTTAGTGAATTAATTTGACAGACAGCATTCGCTGATGTTGATCAAGCTAGCGCCGTGAATTCACCGTGAGACACACGCAATTGACACTTAGCAAGCAGGTTAGTTAAGCTCTCAGATTCTGTCAATTATATTGCGCAATTCAAAGAATAAATACCGTTTTGGCGCTTGTACATGTTACACTACAGATCCCTAGCGCACGTGAACCGATCGTCTCTACTAGCTTGAAAAAGAACACGAACACTGGTGAAAGATACATTGTGCTACAACTTACCAAAATGTATTCCTCATGCATAATGTCGACCAATCATTTTTTGAACTCTTCCCTGAACTGAAATGTAGTAATTGGCTGCATTTCCACACGACTGACATCAGGTTCAAGTACACACAAGCCGGCCGGCGCGAGCGCGACTCACTCGTCTATTGCAGTTTGGCTGGTGCTAACGTTGCCCGTCCGCATACCGCCTCCCATGGCCGGAACTGGTATTACGATACCTGCCGGGCCGGGGCTAGTAATTTAGCATGCTAATTCAGGTTAATATCTCGGCAGCACTATAACTTGTCAGTTTTTTAATGACATCTTTGCACTTATTTCTTCTCATTCTTTTGATGCGTGTAGCTCATTTTTCGTATATTGTTACCTCAATTATTACATATGCCACCTTTAAGTGTTCTCTGTCTAGATATGTTCATGTGTTCACGTCTTCGTAGTGGCTGAGACAGCTTTAAAAACCATGAGCGTCATGCGTACTTGAGTACTAGATCTACTAACTAGACGAAACGGCGCTGCTCATTCAGAGACACGCTGAAGGGGCTTGCACACCAGTCTTTTTGCGTTGTATATTCACAGACACGCACATCGCGATTTGATTTAGGCTACTGCATAGCTATATTTTGCTTTATTTATCCATCTATCTTTTTAAATCGCACATTTTACGTGGCATCTGTTTTGTAACGCAAAAAGACGCATGTGTGCGTCTTTTTGACAGACCGGGATTCCCTCAGCATGACAGAAATAATATGGCCTTTAGTTATAAAAGTTATGAATAACCTTTATCTTCATGGAGGGATGGTGTTCCTAAATATGGGAGAACATGTTCGACGTGTTTACTCCTTTTGCAGCCACTCTTCGTCCACATATCTTGCAAACTGGATATCCATTCAAGGACAACATCACGATCGTTTTTCGGATATAAGTTACAAAATATTCCCATACTGCAGATTTTTTTTTTTTTTTTTTTTTTGGCGGGAGATAGAGATTCGCAGCCTCTGTCTCGGACATTTTCAGCGCTGTACGGATATGGAGTAAGCAGTCAAGCTGAAAGAAGTTGCATGCGGCAGTGCAGGTGAATTCTGTTTTTTTTTTTTTTTTTTTTTTTTTTTTTTTTTACCGCGGACAAGCAAATGTGCACGATATGATAATCGTACATGTCAATATCGCGATAAACCGTCATACCGGTATACCGTTACAACCCTAGTTGGGACAATAAAAGAAACAAGTTTCTTTTTAAAATGAATTATCATATTATTTTAGTTAAAACTCATAAATAACTACAAATAACTAATGTTAGGGAAATCTGTTAATGTTTTGTTGCGCGTTTCTGAAATAAAAATATCGGACGATATATCGGAATATCGGATTTTAAAACCTACAAATATCGGTATCGGCCTTCAAATTCCTTTATCGGTCGGGCTCTAATTTAAACTCGCAATTGCGAGAAAAAAAAGTCAGAATTGTGAGATAAAAAGTTGCAGTTATCTTATTTATTATTTTTTTTCTGTGGCAGCAACAATTTTCCATAGTGATGTGCTGAAGAGTTGCAAACGTAAAAGTGAGTAATCAAAGGATCCGGTTTAAAGAACAGATGGACACTGAAACTGTGGGTTTCATGGTGGCAGCAATAAGCGGTTGAGTAATAACAGCCTGGCTCTTCACTGGTAATTCAATTATTATTATCCTGCCAGACTCAGGCCAGGCCAGACTATCATGGCCAGGAGCTCACTGGTAACTCAATCAAATTCTCACTAGAGCTTGACAACCTCCAGGACAACTGCCTTGGACAACACAGCAGACACACATGTTCTCTCCGGTGCTTGTTCTCATCTGGCACAGATTCTGGGGCCGATCTATCATTCACAGGCTTTTCATCATCCTGGCATGCAAAATGCAAAAACCTTCTAGCTAAATCAGACCTAATTAAGTCACAAATATATTGACTTTTGGTGTGTTTTAAAATGAATTTTGGCCCAGTAAATAATGCAATTAAGACTTTAAGGTCATTTCAATTCATGCTAATAAATCCAAGGTGGGAAATTAGCGTTTCTTCTCCATCCGCAGTTGCTGATGAATCACAGATTGTGTCATCCATTTCATTTTTTGATTTCATTTTCATTTTTCCTTTAGTTTGTTTTTTTTCAGGTTTAAATTACACTTTGAATTATATCTTTAAAAAAATAAGGGCAAGAACTAATACAAAAAATAGATGTAAGGGGAAATTATGTAATAATTGTGATAAGGAATTGTGATATTTCACTCAATTTGAACAATTTGTGTATGTAATATTTAAAATATTGTATATCTGAAATGTGTACCTTTGTAATCATGCATGTGCATATGTAACTGTTTGTTTATTTTGTATGAATCAAATCCAATGAGAAGAGTGATGCTCATTAGATAAATATGAATAAAGGCTAGACATAATAAGCCTTCAGCCTACACCTCTTTCGTTATTTTGTAAATTTTTTTTTTACTATGGGATATTGTCGGTGAGCGCTGAAATACTTTTTTGTTGAGTTGAAATTGAATTGAATTTCCAATGGGCCTGTTTACACCTGGTCATTCATGCGTATTTACTGATTGGATCTATCCTTTTTGTTAAAATTGTTCCATTTAAACTTGGCAACATAAGTATGTTTCTTTCCACATCACCAATATGAATCTAAACTGCTAAATCTAATGCTGAATTTTCTAACACTGTACTATCTGGCTAGCGGGAGCCGTTATTACACGCTCTCGCATCTTTATATTTTACCATTTTGACTTAAATTTACATAATGTGGCTTCAACAACCAGTTTCATCTGGAATGCAACAAAAATTCCATCTCTTTTGGAGGGCATTTCCCCCTTTTTTTTTTTTTTTTTTTTTTTTTTTTTTCACAATTGGACAGCTATCCGATCAGAGAAAACACAATTAGAGTCATATTTATGTGTGTGGAATGTTCAATATGCCTCTATATTCTTGGTTGAAAATCACATTAATGTTCAAGCAATATTTCATTGACTTGCATGGATTAATTCTCAAACTTGAATAGCCGGTCATTTATAACTCTTTACTTAATAAAACAATTTATACTTTATTAAAATACTGAATGAAAAACATTTACCTGTTGGCACAGTTTCCGCCCTCTGCCATACTGAATATAATACATTTAAAACATTATATAGCCTACATGATATACAGAAATATATCATTTGTATTAGTATAAGACAGATATTTTATCAACTTTGGCCAATATTTGGTATTTTTTTTATTATTAGTATCAGCTGATAAATGTTTATGTTTGGCTGATGTGTGTGGGAATGGGACTTTTATTTTGACAGCGCTAACCCTTACCAAATAATAAGAGTACCAGTGACCAACTTAAACCAATTGTGAAATTAGAATGAGTGAGTGAGAGTGAAATGTGAAGGCCCTCTGTCCTGTACATTTAACCCATCCAAGTTAGAGCACACATTAAGAGTAGTGAGCAGTGAACACACACCCAGAGCAGCGGGCAGCCATTTTTGCTATAGCGCCCGGGGAACGATTGAAGGCCCGGTGCCTTGCTCAGTCATTTCCTGCCGATATTGAGAATCGAACCCGCAATCTTGGGTTACCAGCAGTCTGACTCTCAAACCATTAGGCCATGACTGCATAACCATTTCCACGAATGATGAAAATTGTTTGCCCTCACGCGAAATTCCAGTTTGTGCACAATACTATTGAATTTTCAAGATTTCACTTTTCCAAACAACCATAAATGTGACCGCACCTTTAAGTAGCTGACATGTTACAATCATAAACAATGTAAAATGTAACATTACATTTAACTAAAATATTTTTTAAAACATGAAATGAATAAGAAAAGTCCGCCACGCATTTGAGTGATCTCAGTGAGTTATGGGCTAGGTGCACAAGATGGCGCCTGTGAGCTTCGGCAATGCGAGTGTGTGCATGTTTATTTCCGCTCATAGTCTTCCGGTCTCAGCGGCGTTCGCATTTACATAAAATTATATATGAAACCTGGTTAGATACAATGAATGTTTTAAAAGAAAACATCAGGTTGAGGAGCTACTTTGAAACTGTACTTTGCTGAGTTACAAGCTATTGATCATTTAAAGTAGTTCAACTACGGTCAAGCCACCCTTTAATGCTAGTTAGGGGCCTAACAAAACTAGTAATTTAAATTATTCAACTGTCTGTTTCCATTCAGGTGACCATCACATAAACGCATAACAAAATACATACATTTAACAAATTACAAAATACATATACGTTTTTTTTATAACTAGATCAAAAACATAAAGAACAGCAGCAGTTTATTTCAACATTTTTCTCTGTTAAGTAATGCTGTTAAGTAAAACCTTAGCTATAATAAGAAATGCATTTTGAGCAGCAGATCAGCATATTAGAATGATTTCTGAAGGATGATGTGACACTGAAGAGTGGAGTAATGATGCTGAAAATTCAGCGTCGCCATCACAGAAATAAATTATATTTAAAATATGAGAACCAGTCACATGGGTACATTTTTTGAAATTGAAATTTATACATCACATGAAAGCTTTCCATTGACATATGGTTTGTTAGGGCAATATTTGGCCGAGATGCAACTATTTGAAAATCTGGAACCTGAGGGTGCAAAAAAATCTAAACATTGAGAAAATCGCCTTTAAAATTGTCCATTTATGTTCATGATTGTGCTGCATTCACTCCCAAAAATAAATGTTTTATATATTTACGGTAGGAAATTTACAAAATATCTTCATGGAACGTGATCTTTCCTTAAAGGTGGCATATGTAATAATTGAGGTAACAATATACGAAAAATGAGCTACACGCATCAAAAGAATGAGAAGAAATAAGTGCAAAGATGTCATTAAAAAACTGACAAGTTATAGTGCTGCCGAGATATTAACCTGAATTAGCATGCTAAATTACTAGCCCCGGCCCGGCAGGTATCGTAATACCAGTTCCGGCCATGGGAGGCGGTATGCGGACGGGCAACGTTAGCACCAGCCAAACTGCAATAGACGAGTGAGTCGCGCTCGCGCCGGCCGGCTTGTGTGTACTTGAACCTGATGTCAGTCGTGTGGAAATGCAGCCAATTACTACATTTCAGTTCAGGGAAGAGTTCAAAAAATGATTGGTCGACATTATGCATGAGGAATACATTTTGGTAAGTTGTAGCACACTGTATCTTTCACCAGTGTTCGTGTTCTTTTTCAAGCTAGTAGAGACGATCGGTTCACGTGCGCTAGGGATCTGTAGTGTAACATGTACAAGCGCCAAAACGGTATTTATTCTTTGAATTGCGCAATATAATTGACAGAATCTGAGAGCTTAACTAACCTGCTTGCTAAGTGTCAATTGCGTGTGTCTCACGGTGAATTCACGGCGCTAGCTTGATCAACATCAGCGAATGCTGTCTGTCAAATTAATTCACTAACAATAAAAGTGTAATATGAACAAAACGAATACCATAAACTTCAAATAATTGCCCAAGCTTTTATTTTCCCATACCGTCGAAATGCACCAGCTTGTTTTTGAGATCTATGAGGCGGTCTTCATCATTTAGTGTTGAGATTCATAGTGTTTAGTTTAGTTCACTCTAGTGTTTAGTTCATTGAGTCTCTGATCTCTAAAAATCTCCAAATGTTCCACGTGAAACTGCGGTCTTCCAACCTTTTACTATCATGTCAAATGATTTCAATAACATGCGCGATGGTAGGAGCACAAGTCATTTTTTGGAGGTATACTGCCCCCATCTGTTATGGAATATGGAGTAGGATTTGATTTATGATGTTATATGGCACCTTTAAAGGGTAACTAAACCCTAAACCAACTTTTTTTAGTTAATGATCTGTAAGAATGGGGCTTTATTAGTGCTGATCATTGATTCAAGTAACTTTTTTTTGACATTTGGGTATAAAGTATTTTAATTCTACAATATATGGTGTAAAAAACGTTTTAGTGCTGCCCTCTTCAGTTTGAACAGTGGCTACTGCAGTTGAATTTTCCTATTGGATGTTTGCGGTTCTTTGTGACGCAAGTGGGTTTCAGCTCATCACGCCCTTGATACGAGCTACAGCTACCACGCCCTCTGCAGTTTAAAAGTCATCTTGTTTCGTCAAAACCACTGCGAGTCAAAAGTTGGAATTACGAAAACTGAAAATGATCAGGATAGAGTATTGACGCATCTATTTAGCATAGCATTTAGATTTTGATTTTTTTAATTTATTTTAACATTTCACAATATTACAGTTTTAACTGTATTTTTCATCAAATAAATTCAGAGAACAAGAGACTTCTTCAAAAACATTAACAAACCTTCCCGCCCCCAAACTTTTAAACGGTAGTGTGTATATAAATAAAAACACTTTGGAATTCAAATTCGAATAAAGCTCAACTGTAAACACACTGATCAATAGTAAGTAGCATTGCTTCTTTAAGTTACTCCCCAACACATGATCCGACTCTGAACTTAAAGAAAGATGAAAAGAGTGTGACATAATGAAAGGGAATGAGAATGAGTAAAAGAGAGGAAGACAATGATTAAATTAAGAAGCAGTGAGACAGAAGAGGGAAACGCAGAGAGGAGAGGAGGGTAAGTGTGAGAGTCTGATGGCTCAATTCCTGCAGTCTTGGCAGCAGAAGGACCTGAAAGGACTAATCTTATTAGTCGGACAGGAGGAATTAGGACACAAAATAGGGGGCCAGACGGGTGGACATGGGGGAAAGAGTCTGTGAAGAAAGGAAACGAAGCAGAACGGGTAGAATCTGAGAAAAAGAAATGTTACCGCAATGGATAATAACGTCACTGTAACAAACGAACATTGTTGTTTTTTTACGCAACGCTTGTTGAGCACAATCTGAATAGGCTACTTTACGTAGATTATAAGCAGTGTTTCCCAACCACACTAGTGTTGTCAGGTGTGGCGTGGAAAATGATCAAATGCCCAAAAAATTCAATAAATAAATAAATGCTATGTCGCCGTCAGGCCGAAACCTCTCATCTCTATATTTTGTCAATTTTTCATTTTTAAAATGCAATGCTATTGGTCATCCTTTACGCCTGTATGTGGGTTTTACAAATATTTAACCAATGAAAATGATTGTAAAGAGCTTGTGACTAAACCTTGTGCTGCACGCAGTTTGAACCTCATCTCTGCTTGTTTGCAGGGATGTATAGTAACGAAGTAGAACTACTTAAGTACTGTACTTAAGTACTAAAATGCTGTATCTGTACTCTACTAGAGTATTGTTTTTTTCTCATACTTCTACTTTTACTTCAGTCGATATTTTCGATGAATTTAATACTTTTACTTCAATATTTTTTTTAATGTTCTGCTAAAAAAAATTTTTTTACGAATCATTCGTTGCAAGTTGGCTTTCATGCTGCCTAAATCACACGCCAGTTATATAGGGTAATGGTATTGATTGACACACACATTGACAACTAATGCAGGGGTTGTCCTGCAATGACATTTTTTTGGCGGCCGCCAAAGCAAATTTGTATCCCGCCAAAGCGCCTTATTTGATTGCTAGTTCAAACTTTTTAACTGCTTTCTTTAATAATTACATGACACAATACTTGTACTTTTACTTTTAGTACTTAAGTAGTGAATTTTAAAATAAACTACTTGCAATACTTAAGTACAAAAAATGTTGAATACTTTAGTACTTCTACTTAAGTGTGGTGCTTAGGGCTGGGCGATATGACGATATATATCGTTACCGCGATAGAAAACGTCAGGCGTAACAGATTTTTTTATTCCGTGTATACCGCGAAATGCAAATAAGGGGACGTGGTTAACTCCCCTGCAGCGCGCGTGAGACTGATGCTGAGATTTGTCAAAGAAACATGGAGAAAGCAGATCAAGAGGATCCACAAAGGAATTACATTTTCTAAAGGATTGTTGTTAACGTGATATGTTCGGGGGGAAAAGCAGTCGTCAACTTGAGCAGAGCAGCAGCACCCAGGCTACAGTTTAGAGGAGTGCACGTTAGCAACGGGGAAAGCATGAAGTTACTTGATAACAACATTTCATAGGCAATATCAATATCATTACGAGAAATAACCTTAAATAATGTATAGTTATCCGCATCTTTCCTTCTCTTATGTATAGTTACTTTTTAAACATGAAAATCGCATTCAGCATGAATGAACATCCTGCTTGTTAAAACGAATGTATAATCCTGTTTCTGAGGCAAAATTACTAAATATGCAGCGCGAGTTATATATTTTTTAACTCCAAACAATTGCCTACTGAACCAGTTGATAAAATCTTCCTTTGATTCGATCCGTGATTACAACTTCACTCTCAAATTAATCGATCGCATTTTGTTGATGTAAAAGACGCGCGCGTGCACATGCACTGAGAGGGAGCGTGCGGTGTTCGACGCACTGTTATAAGGTGTGTATAATTTAAACTACTTAGTCAACACTAACAGTAGCTGCGGTTTGGTTTTCATATTGCTGATCTTCTTCTTGTCACTTCCGAACTGACGGGTTGCCAGATATAACAAAAAGAGCAAAACAAGCCCGTTAAAACAACAGTGTGTGCAGTTTCCGTTTGTGCAGGAATACCCTTCTCCGTTAAAAACAGTATAATAAGCACATGTGGTAAAAAATACATTAATTATTAATACAAAAAATATTATAATTATATTATATATATATATTATAATTATATTATAAACTGATTGATGAAGTAGGCTAAAGCAATGCATGAGATTGAAAAATGATTTAAAGTTGAAATGCACCTATGAGTTGTATTTAATATCAATCTGTTGTGGGAAGTTCATCTAAAAGTTTATGAGTGTTTTTTGTTTACTATATTTTTATATAAAAATAGTTTACCAAATAAATAAGTTACCAAATAAAATAAAAATAAAACAAGGTGGTGACATACTTTTCATTTCTAAAGTATTTGGGTTTATTTATTATACAAAGCCCTTATTTTTTTTTTTTTTTTGAGGATAACTATATAAATAACTATATCGTGAAATATATCGTTACCGTGAAATAAAATTAGTCATATCGTGAAACACAATTTTGGTCATATCGCCCACCCCTAGTGGTGCTTAAAGAGCACTTCATCTTCTACTCAAGTCCAGGTTTCTAGTACTTTATACATCTCTGCTTGTTTGCAATGCAATGGTACAAAAAGCACTGATGTTTGAATAAGTGCTCATTTTTCTTTAATCAAGAAACACTATGGGCCCTATCATACACCCAAGTGTGTTTTGCTATTTCAGGTACTGAAACAGACTGCGCCATTGACCGACTGAAACCTTCTCTAAAGTCAATGGCGCAATATTTCTTTAGTTATTTAAAGAGCGGGTTAGTAATATGCGCCTATAGGCAGGTCCACAACGCGCATACACTTTGTCCCGTCGATGGTCTGCTATATACTAGGGTTGTAACGGTATACCGGTATGCCGGTTTATCGCGATATTGACATGTACGATTATCATATCGTGCACATTTGCTTATCCGCGGTAAAAAAAAAAAAAAAAAAAAAAAAAAAAAAAAAAAACAGAATTCACCTGCACTGCCGCATGCAACTTCTTTCAGCTTGACTGCTTACTCCATATCCATACAGCGCTGAAAATGTCCGAGACAGAGGCTGCGAATCTCTATCTCCCGCCAAAAAAATAAAATAAAATCTGCAGTATGGGAATATTTTGTAACTTATATCCGAAAAACGATCGTGATGTTGTCCTTGAAGATGGATATCCAGTTTGCAAGATGAAGAGTGGCTGCAAAAGGAGTAAACACGTCGAACATGTTCTCCCATATTTAGGAACACCATCCCTCCGTGAAGATAAAGGTTATTCATAACTTTTATAACTTAAGGCCATATTATTTCTGTCATGCTGAGGGAATCCCGGTCTGTCAAAAAGACGCACGCATGCGTCTTTTTGCGTTACAAAACAGATGCCACGTAAAATGTGCGATTTAAAAAGATAGATGGATAAATAAAGCAAAATATAGCTATGCAGTAGCCTAAATCAAATCGCGATGTGCGTGTCTGTGAATATACAACGCAAAAAGACTGGTGTGCAAGCCCCTTCAGCGTGTCTCTGAATGAGCAGCGCCGTTTCGTCTAGTTAGTAGATCTAGTACTCAAGTACGCATGACGCTCATGGTTTTTAAAGCTGTCTCAGCCACTACGAAGACGTGAACACATGGACATATCTAGACAGAGAACACTTAATGTGCACTTTATAATTATTTTTTTTAAAGAATAATCATCAAATACACTGAGTGAAACTCATAGGTGTTCAGTAGGTGTTAACGCGGGGTTAAATGTAACACGGACCGTTTACACAGTTCGTCAGGATCAAGCCGGCTGTCTTTCCGCTATTTTTCTCTTGCTGCCAGAAGACGGTCTCCCGCGAATTTGCGGAAAGTTTTGATTATATTTCGTGAAGATACTGGACAAAGAGTGTTTTGACACCATGTAAGTAATTTTTTTCATCATAGGTTTTTTTCGGTTTCTGAGTTGGGTGTATACGTTTCCAAATCTAACTTTATATTGCCTTAATCACCGTCTTGTTGGCTCAAACATAGCACCGTTTTGAAACATGTCAGCAATTCCTAGCGACTGTTAGCTAGGTTTAAAATATGTAATACACAGCGGGGGTTAATTCTAACAGAGTGGTACAACTAAGCCTCCAAGTGTACAATGATAATCAAATGAAAACGGAGCCACACAACTTTTCAGGTTTGAGTATACATTTAACTTTGTTAGACGTTCACAAACAATGTTGGGATTTAAATTGTTTAAAATTTAGTGTTCTATGAATGATAACTTGTTTATTTATTAAAAATATGGCCTGTTATTAATGCAATAAACCCTTTAAATTTTTATTTTAAGCTAATTTGTATTATCATTACTGTTATTATTAATAATAATAATAATTGTACATCATGCAGCTGCCACACACAAATCTAATTTAATTGCAATTACAATATTTATAATTTTATTTATTATTATTTATTGCAAAACTATGCAGCCCTTTTCTATGTCTCTATCCATGATATTGATCCATAATAGAAGGAGGATTGGATGAGGGATATGTATGGATATCTGTCTATACAGATGCACAAACAATATCAAACTATACAAATAAAATAGTACTGAATTATGTGTGTTACACACAAGTGTTACAACTAACCCCTCTCTCTGTTACAATTAACCCCGCATATGGGGTAAGTTGTAACATTTGCACTTCTGTCACTTTCAGTCCAACTGTACGAAAATAGTAGGTCATAGAAAAAAACTTTAAGTGTTCATTTGTAGCAGAGGTGTGCATGTTGCTTGTGTAAAAAAAACTATTAATCTAACCTAATTATTTTTTAATTAATTGAGCCAAAAGCAAAAAGCGTTAGGTTGTGCCCCGCTCTCCCCTACAACCTGGAAAAAAAAAGTTTGGTTTAGCCTATGATTAAAATATATTACTATTGTGTATAGTTTTTTTGTCCATGTTTTAATTTATTAAACTTCTCTTGTGTAGACAAACTAAAGTTGTTACATTTTATCTGATTGCATTCTCAAAAATACATTTTGTATTCAATCACAGAATCCAGATCAGTTATTTCAGACAACCCAGAATTTCTGAGGAAATAAATATACATTTCATAAAGACTCTATTGAAAAAACCTTTGTTACAATAAACCATGTTCAACCAAAAACAATATCTGTTTTTATTCATTTAAGGGCCATTGTAGCTGATGCTGATTATAATAATGATAGTTTTAATATCGTATACCGTGAAACCGCGAAACCGTGATATTTTCTGAGACGATTATCATACCGTGAAAATCTCATACCGTTGCAACCCTACTATATACTGTACGTACATCTGCTATGCTTTAACCTCGCGCACGAGCAGATCCGTTTCCTCGCTAGAGAAGCGTTCAGTCTTTCCGCTGGCAAATACCGCCATGTAAATAGCGAATCCGCCATGGGCGAGCACGACTGTCTTTAAAGGGAATGGGAGATGAGCCTCTGATTGGTTTATTGCACGTTACACCCAAAACACACCCATTACTCATTAAGAGTTTACAGGATACGCCGGGAGTGCCGACCATTTTTCCCGTGGTCAAACTAGCAAAAGTGGATTCAGACATGTCCTAAGCGTACTAGCGCCGTAAGCTTTAGACTTTGCGCTTAGATTGTTAAAATAGGGGCCTGTGCCAATAAAAGCTAATGTTTTTTTGTATTTGAAGAGAGGAGAAGAGTCTAGTTGTAGCCAATATACTGTTTTAAATATCCTGTGCATATAGCGCTTTCCTTATAGGCTAGCACTTCATCTTTTATGTCATGAGATTTAAAAACGCACACATAGCTACACTCTCAGAAAAAAAGGTACGAAAGCTGTCACTGGGGCGGTACCTTTTTCAAAAGGTACACTTTTGTACCTAAAGGGTGCATATTGGTACCTTCATGGTACATATTTGTACAATTATGGTACCAATATGCACCCTTTAGGTACAAAAGTTTTTGTGACAGCTTTCGTACCTTTTTTTCTGACAGTGTATGATAAACTTTATATACACTACACATATACTTCTGTAACTCCATTTGAGCTTGATTCTCATCAAATGTTATAATTATAATGACACATGCATGTCTGACCAATTTTAAAGCCACATTACCAACTTTGATGACACTGTTTAATTATTATTAAAAAAAAACAAAACATGAGGTTTCCACCCGACAGAGACGATGTGTAAATTTGTTTTACTAACTGTATGACCTTATTGTGTTCATATTTGATTCAAGTTCAAGTTTCACATTGAATGCGAGTAATATATATACTTTTAATATGACATTTGTAGCAATGCATGTTTGTGCAGTTTTCGTACTTTAGTGGTTAGTGGTGTGCAGTGGGATTTTTGACATATCAAAACTGTGCTGTGACAAAAAAAAAAAGGTTGGGAAACAGTGGATTAAAGCAACACATTGTCAGATTAAAATGATGTAGTGCAGATCTAGACGTGATTGTTTCTGTGCTCTGGATTATATTGTAGCATTTGAATAGTGATTCACTTGAATGGGCAACAGATTAGATTTGGACTAATGTTGATGTATGACTCTGGACAGAAGCGCAGGCATGAGAGTGAAGAGTGCAGTAAGAAGATTTATGGGGACTTTCTGCTCTGTTCATTTACACAGAGCAGACACACACACACACACACTGGGGAGTTAAATACACCAACAATGCCAAAAGCTAGTGCTGTCCCACTAATTTAAAGTGAGAAAAGAAGTCATGCGCATATTCATTTACAGCAGAAGGACCCTGATACATCCCTTAAAAAGAGGCTGAAGAGGCTAAAAAGATCCCTATAAATACCATTTTATTTGATATACCTATATGAAAAAAATACTACAATTAAAAATATAGCAAAAAAATGCATGTGTGTGTGTGTGAATATATATGGGTCAGTTATTATTTGAAGTAAAAAGAAATCAAAAATATAGATAAAGCAGTAAAGACTTTTACATTGTCACAAAAAAATCTATTTCAAATGAATGTTGTTCTTTTTAAGTGTGTGTTTGTGTGTGTGTTACATGAAACTGCAGTATGACTTTAGTACAAAGAATGATCATTACCACATAAGACACGCAGTTTGATAAAAAATAATCTGATTTTTAAGCCCCAAATTACTTTAGTAGTTCATTGATGCACAACCAAATTCCATCAGAAATTAATTATTCATTAGGCAATCCTGCAAAAATCTATTTTTTGCATCTGAAACTGTAACTAGATCTGTCTATATTTCTGCACACTATATCAAGCTTTCATGGGTTTTTAATTGTCTTTTATTTTTATATATTTTAGGTTTCATTGTTTTTTAATTTACCTTTGTCATTTTTCGTTTAAATATTTATTTCGCTTTAATTTAATTTGTATTTCAGTTTTAGTATTTACTTCAAGTTGAAGTTGCCAAGGCAACATTTTTTAAGTTTATTTTAATACATTTATTTCAATTGCTTAAAACTATTTTAAATAGTTTGAGCTATTATTTACTTAAATCATTAATCATTCAACTTTGAAGATTTTATCTAACTTCTAAAGACAATTTTCCCCCAACATACAGCTATGTGACACACACACACACACACACACACACACACACACATACACTTGAACTCACTGGAATGCTTCATGTCCTTTTGCATTCGTTCCAGGTCATTGTCTGGCTTCTCCACACACCCGCTGGCAGTTGAAGGTAAGTGTTTCTGAAGCATACGAGTATGTGTGTGTGTGTGTGTGTGTGTGTATGTGTGTGTGTTTTAAAACATGGTCCAAATCTGACCTGACTGTGAGGACAAATGTTTGTAGTAGTCAACATTTGAAGTGGATCAAAACCTTTCATCAAAATTATACATGAATTTCGAATAATACCCATTCTTGTCTTTTGATAAACATTTTTGATCCACTTCAAATGTTGACTACAGTACTTTCAGTCAAATACATATTAAAGGTGTGCAAGAACTGTTTTGTTATATTTTATGTTGTGCACGCCGATACAGTGTTGGCCTGCATACTGATGTGTGGATGTATCATCACACAAAAGCAAAAGCTTCCAAAAACAGATGCCATTTTCTGATGCCCATCACAAAAGCATCTGGTATTCGGTTGGTCATGTGACCAATAGAGAGCCTAAGTCCCGCCCCTCCGCTTCCGGCTCAGTGGACCTTATTTTGGTTATTAAATATGTGTGGTAGTCAATGGCGAGAGACAACTTATGTTTTTATTCCGTCTGAACTGTGCCCTGAATTACACATATGATGTTTGTCAACTTAAAAGATAATTCTGAAAGTCAAAAACGGCGCAGTTTGTCATAAAACAGAAGAGTAACATTTAGTTTTATGTGAAAATCTCCCGGGAAGCGAAACAACGAGCAAGATCCGCTGCTCGTGTGTGTGTGTGCAGTCTGGTACAAACACGGCGTAAAGTTACGATTATAACGTAAGACTATAGAAACAATGACAGACATTAGCCTCAGGCCCCGTCCACACTACTGCGTTTTCGTTTAAAAATGGAGACCTTTTGCTACATTTGCACCTCCCATCTACACTTAACCGGAAAAAACGTTGCAGATCCGTTTTGCATTTTGAATCTCCGGAGGGCACTTTAGTGAAGACGGAATAAAACGGAGGAGCCTGACGCTCGGCTCTATGATTGGGTGTAATTGGTCATGACGTGTCCTTCCCTGATTCGTCAGCCATTGTTTACACCGGCACGCCCAGTGTTGGTGAATGGTCACGTGATCCACGTTTTCAGTCGTTTTAATGTGGACGGAGATTAATTCTTTTACGCAGATAAAACGGTGGTGTGGATGGAGATCGTATTCGTTTTAATTCTCCGTTTTTAAACGAAAACGCAGTAGTGTGGACGGGGCCTCAGTAAAGTTAGCTTCATTCATTGAGAGTAAATGTGCACCTTTGGGGTTTGTAGTCTTTGTAATTACGTATTTTCACAGTCTTACACCTCAACGGTTTTATATCAAACTGTGACTTTCTTTACTTTAAAATGTATCTTTTAAATTGACAAACATCATATGTGTAATTCAGGGCGCAATTCAAACGAGATCATAATATTTGTTGTCTTTCGCCATTGACTACCATACAATATTTTTACGAAATAAGGTCCCATGGTGGTCGACCGGAAGGGGAGGGACTTAAACATCTTTTCTAGACTCCACGACAAGATAAAAGTGCTATTTGGGCAATTCTTTAGGGATTTTTACAGTGGTAAATTGGTGCACAACAAAAAGTAATTGCCATAATCAAACTATCAATCAGTCAATTCATCTGCTTTCTGAAAAAACAGACATCAAACACAGCTAAACTACAGCATGGTATATTTGCGATTGTTTTTTTTGTTGAGAAAACACAGAAAAAAAAGATCAACAGCTGGCATGTATTAACGTCACAAACCACCCTTTGGATTCTTATTTCTGACATCTAAAATTAATCTGATGGATTAACATAATCTACAGCTCTGAACTGGCTCTGAGATATATATATATATATATATATATATATATGAAGAGTTCAGATGCAAAAGCCTCTAAATGCCATTTGAAATTTTCTTCTAGAATGATCATTTTTATCAAGCTTGTATATTTAAGTTCAGTGATTTCACTTAAATGGCAATGATAATTACCTATTAATTGTTATTTAAGTGAAATTACTGAACTTAAATATACAAGTTTGATAAAAATCATCATTAAAGAAGAAAAATTCAAATGGCATTTGCATCTGAACTCTTCATATATATATATAGTAGCCATGACTTCAGAAATATTGCATTTACTGGTCAACGGGACTCCACATTATGGGACTTATCTGAATATGGAATATATTTGAAGTGTGGATAATGTTGGCTGCCTCATAAACTTAATCCCAGGAGCAAAAATCAAGGATCATGCAGATGACGATAACATATGAGAGCGGAGATGGCTTGTCTAATGGTGTACAGTGAAGAGTGGTTAGTGTAAACACTGTGCGGCTCTCATTACTGCTCTGGAAATATGATTAGACGTCTTGCGTTACACACAAGAATCCCAGGTCTCACACAACGCGCACACGAATCTTTTCCTGACAGACTGCAGTTAATCAGCACTGTCTTCCATGCTTTCCTATTCCTCTAGGAACTTAATTTCAAAACAAATGCATAACTAAAACAACAATCCGAGGTGTTATGTCTGAGGATGTTATGTTTCCGTCTGCAGATTGTCAGGCCTGGGACGAATGTCCTTCGAGAGCAAGTCAAGGGTGGGATCTGTGGCCTGGTGGTTAGTATACACGATGATTGAGCTGTTGCGCTCATAACAAATGTGTTCATTAGAATCTGGCACTCATCATTTTCATGTGAATAAAACTGCCAGTAAAAAGGAAGGAAGGGTCTAGTTTGGAGCAGTTTTAGCGCTCCTGTCTTACCTCCATCCGTGCATGCGGAAGCCAGGACACTGATCTCCACAGCGCATACATGGCTGCCCCCTGTCCGGATCCTCATCCTCGGCCTGCCACAGAGAATACAAACATTTTCAGTATTATTTACTTCATCATTTATAGGGCCAGATTTTCTAAACAGGGCATGAGAGCGCAATCCCAAGAAGTCTAGGACCGGCACTGAAACAAACAATGACGTCCCACCATGTACAATTTTAGAGTGAATCTCTCTGCTGATGATGTCATAACAAAAACTTGTAAAAATGTGTACTTTCAGAAAATGTTATGGAATCAGATTAAGCTAAAATAAAGTTAAAATTAATAAATATGTTCTTTGGGGGTACTTTCCTGTTATCCGGACCCCACGATTGCCTACCCCTAACCCCGCCCCTAAACCTACCCCTCACTGGGGTTAAGACCAATCAGGGACGATGGCCTACCCCTAACCCCGCCCCTAAACCTACCCCTCACTGGGGTTAAGACCAATCAGGGACGATGACCTACCCCTAACCCCGCCCCTAAACCTACCCCTCACTGGGTTAAGACCAATCAGAGACGATGGCCTACCCCTAACCCCGCCCCTAAACCTACCCGTCACTGGGGTTAAGACCAATCAGGGACGATGGCCTACCCCTAACCCCGCCCCTAAACCTACCCGTCACTGGGGTTAAGACCAATCAGGGATGACTATAGTTCTGAAATGGTATGGAGGGGTCCGGATAACAGGAAAGTACCTCTTTGGGTAGTGCATGCATGTGTGTTGTACAAATACATTCTCTGGTATACTATATGCGTCCAGCTGACATTGTCCTTTGACGTGTATTTTCTGACCTAAAACATACTAAAAACAACCAGGTAATTCACTCGGATGTCAAGGGGAGAGTTCACTCAAAAAACCATCAAAACTCTGTCATCATTTACTCATTTATGTTGTTTCAAACATTCTGTGAAACACAAGAGATGATGTTGGGAAGAATATTTTTTTGGTGACCATTGACATCCATTGTATCATAACAATCATAACACCCCCATGTATAAAAAAAATATCTTAAAATAAAGTAATTCAAAATATATTTTCATTTTTGGGAGAACTATCCCTTTAAACAAATACATTGTAACCACAATTAAACTTTCTTGGTAATTATGGTCATTTTATTTGAAGAGTGTTGCATGGTTCATACTTTTTTTTAAATCTAACAACGACTTTATAGTATTATAGTATTTTTAGTACTTGGTTATTTTTATTGGTGTTGCTAGTAATTTATTTTAAAATATCATGTGCTGGTGACGCATTTAATATCCCAAATAAGATTATTTGTGTTTCTAGGTCTGCGAGTCCAACAGGGCCGGATTAGCAGGGTTGAAGCCTAACTCGCCATCAGGAGCACCAGAACTGGATATTAAGTTCTAGTATTTACTGGAGCGCATGAGAAACAAACACCAAAAGTCAAGAGATGAATCTGCTGTGTCTAATCAAAGCGTACATACATCCAGCAGTTGCAGTGTGAGAACAGCTGGACTGGTGTAGATGCGTTTGCCTCTCTATAGAAGTGATAACCAGATTGAATAGCTTCAGCCATGTAAACTGTTGATTTTGACAGCAAATTTGAACAAAAATGTCATTTAGTTTAGTAATGTTTTAGTCATCTGAATTGTTTTAAGTTTTAGTTGACTAAATACAATATTTTAGTCCACTAAATCTACAGTAGAATAATTGTTGTGGACACTCTTCGTATGTTGAAGATTTGATTTGTTTTTAAAGGGATACTTCACCTCTAGAAAGATGAATGTGTATTTAAAATGGGTCATTTATGTAGAAGAAATGTGAAATTATTTTTGAATTTGGAGCTTTCTAGACTGAGAAAAGCCAGAAAATGTATTTTTAGCTTATGTGGATGAAAGACAACAACTCCCAGGATGCACTTGCTTCGCTGCCTTAGGAGGCCACGCCTACCGGTATCAGAGCGCAGAGGTTAAACAACAAGTCTAGGCTTCTAGCGAGTGTCTATGATGAGTCTAGTGTTGTCAAAAAACTCGGTACTTCGGTACCAAGTCGGTACTAAAAAAAAAAAAATGTTACGGTACCAGCTTTTCTAGGTACCGAGTACCAGGTTAATCCAGTTCTGTTCTAGACGCGATGTCTGAAACGTGCACAGTTGCGTCCTCTTTAACGCTGATATGGCTCTCTCTCTCTCTGAATCCACTTGTTGAAACGAAAGGAGGAAAGAGCCACATATGGAAATATTTTGGATTAGGCTAATGTCACGTTGCCATAAGAGGCCGATTACATGCAAATTCGCAATTTCAAATATAGGCGCGATTCAAGCGCGCTCATAATAAAAACTCGTTGGCGTTGCATAGCAACGACAGACGCCGCGTGAGAGCAAGCGCTTTGGAAAGAATAAGCACGCGCAAAAATATAATTAAAAAACACGCGCGACATGTGAACGGCCTCTAAAGTGCTTTCGGGGTAGTTTTACGAGTACATGAGCACAGTAGTATCCACCCGACACCAGAGTACTACTGGTATTAGTATTGTCATTTAATGTCAGTGCCAGTTCTAGGCGTATTCTTGCCTTTATAACTCAGCAGGTTTAAAAAGCCTTTTTAAAATTAAATATGAATGCAGTTTTAGATTAAATAAAAGGACAGTCAAGTCAAATAAAACATGTTTTATGGTAATGCTACAAAGATACCATTCATCAACATTACTTAGTTATCAACACATTGAGTGAACAATATATTTTTACAACATTAATTAATGTTTGAAAATGTTATTTATTACAAACACCTGATTGTTCATGTTTGTTCACTTAATTCATTGTGCATTAAATAAATAATGGATTAAAACTTTACAAACAACTTTAAAAATGTGTTAGTGTATACTATTGTTTATTTTAGGTCATTTTATCTAATCTTTTTCTAAAGTGTTTATAATACAAATGTACAGTTTCCATACTTGTAACCGTGATAAACACTTAAATATATGTAGATTTAAACTAAGCTTTGGTACCGAAATTGGTACCGAGAACCGTGAATTTTAACTGGTATTGGTACCGAATACTAAAATTTTGGTACCGTGACAACACTAGATGAGTCTGCCCGAAAATGTATTTCAAGATCGGCCAAAATGTCCGGGATTCGTTTTTTGCGTTCTACAGTCGCCATTCATCATGTTTACTGGGGCGAGCGGGACGAGTGAGGGCCGCGGGAGAACGGCGCGAGGCCGGTTGCGTGATTACCGATGAGCGACACCTGTAAGACGCACCGGTCTCGTATCTCTCACGGAGGAGTGGGAATTTCTTAGCAATGTTAAAACACACATCAACCGATCACTTGTTTAGCGTTCACGTAAACACTACAGTCAGATTCACCAATCGGAATGAATTCAGTTAGATTGAAACAAAAGCTGTGCATGTAAACAATAAATGGCGACAGCAGAAAGCAAAAGCTGAATCCCGGACATCGACGGCTGGACATGTCCAGGAAAAAGAGGATGGTAACCCCTACTACTCAGCTTTCTCCACAGAACAAGAACCTGCTAGCTTAGCTTCCAAAAAAAGATGGCCGACACTGTGTGTTCATTCTGTGAGTGAGATCTCCCTCTATGGGCAGGTTGAGATTGAGAACATGCGGGACAGACCCAACTACTGACTGTAGTCTTTAGCCTCTGGACAAAAAATCCTCAGATGACGCAAAATGATGTTTTTTCCAGACAAAAAATACATAAATCTCTCGTCTCAGGGATATATGAGTGTGGAAAGCACGGTAATTCAAAATTACTACAGGTTTTCTACTAATACAAAGCTTAACGCTAAATCCTGAAGTATCCCTTTAAATACTCATTTTTCCTGTGGTAGAAAGTCTTGTGGCACCAAGATAGGCTACTATGAAGGGGGCCCTTGTGTTTGCTATAGACCCAGGACCCTGTGTGTTCTTACTCCAGGCCTGAAATCCAACACTAATTTCTCCAACAAAACACACAGTACCAAAGGTGAAATGCAGCAGAAGTAGATTTATCTACTCTACAACTTCACTTCAGGCTGTGTTTAGCCTCAAGGTCTTCTGCTTGTTTGTGGGAACAAATAAAGCAATAAAACGGAGAACTTGTTCTTCAAAACCTCCAAGTGACGTGATTAGGGTGTTTGAAATCTTTGACGTGCCTATATACGGCAAGACAACAGCCATAAAACTCAAACACCTGGTTTGCTCTCTCACACACACTGAGGGCGATCCCAGAGTCTTAACATGCTAGATGCTTTTTGTTCTTCTGATAGGCTACATACTGAAAGAAATAGGTATCAAGTTGTGTATATTATAGTATGTAGTATACCTTCACTGTGTTGAGAACAAAGTAGAAGCATGAAATGATAACCTGTTACACATGTGGGTTAGTACAAAAATAGACTAGGCACTTAATTTACCAAATCAAGTTAGTACATGCAGTGACAATGAGGTACAAGAATAGACTTTTGTTAAACACAATTTGAAGATCTTAGTGAAGATTAATGCAAACGAGAAACACTAATAAGCTTTGTGTACTATGAAAGCGCCGTCAGGATGAGCGGGTGTGAGGGAGAGCCGGACTGCAGCCGGACGGCGGCCTCTTGTCGTCAGGAACGAGAGATCTATGGAAACACGCGTGCTAAAACAAACACTGCCTGTAAGATCAGTGAACTCTAACACTTCACTGAACCGAGACCAGAGCATTGCTATTCACTGCTGAGAGAGAGAGAGAGAGAGAGAGAGAGAGAGAGAGAGAGAGAGAGAGAGAGAGAGAGAGAGAGAGAGAGAGAGAGAGAGAGAGAGAGAGAGAGGATCTTTGAGTGTTTTTTCTTCTCTGAATAGTTAATTGCATTCGCCTGTGTGAAAGAAGGAATAGGAGAGAAGGAAGGGGAAGGAATGAAGGGGAAAAAAAATCTCACAAGCCTTGTACAGACAAAACTGTAGATAGACCAAGAGTTCAGAGAAAAACAAAATTGCCACATTCGCAAATTAAGATCTGGGATCAAACTAGTAGGGTAACCTGCCATTCAGGTCCAAAGCTGGTAGTGTTCATGAATTTGATTTTAATGTACTGTTATGAACTGAAAGAACTGAAGGCTTCATTGTATTGCAGGTACAGTATATAAGACAACAATCTATGGATAAATGTGGGTTTGAATTACATTACGTTTTTTTTAGGGCTGTGCAAAAGCTAATTGCGATTAATCGCATCCAAAATAAAAGTCTGTGTTTACATAGTATATTTGTGTGTGCTGTATATAATTATTTTGTATATATAAATACACACACATGCATGTATATGTTTAAGAAAATGTGTTATTCCTATATAAAATATTTATATTTATATAATATAGATTATGTATTTATATATATATACAGAATTTAAGCGCAAATAATTCTTAAATATATACATGCATGCATAGGTATTTATATATACAAAATAATTATATACAGCACACTCAAATATATTATGTAAAACAGACTTTTATTTTGTATGCGATTAATCGCAATTAACTTTTGCACAGCCCTAGTTTTTTTGTTTTTATAAAATTTATATTATTAAATATATATCAGTGACATTTATCCCAGTCCAATATACTTAATCTAAAGCAAAAGTCAGTTAGTGTTACACAGACTTTTGGGAAATACCCAAAAGGGCTTTTCACACTGCACTTAACCCTTGTTTATCATAGTCGTATTAAACACCGCTTTTAACCCTGGGTAAACGAACGTTTCACACTTGTAATTTAGAGGTTAGTAGGGGTTAGTAACGCTTAGGGGTTAGTAATGCTTTTCACACAGGAAACCATTGAAACCCCCTCTTGCGGAGCTCTTAAAGCTGATTTTAACTGCGTCAGACCAACGCCGTATCCTCTACATCGGTTCCCAACAGGGGGGGTCGCGAGTTGGGAAGTGTGTCCACCAAAGGTCGTGTGTCCACCAAACCTTAGGCCGTGTGTACACCAAAGCGTTTTTCCACGCACCTGACCAACGCATTCTCACCCCAAGGCGTCACCTTTGACCATGCTTCAATATTTGACGCTTTAGGCGCCCAAGGAAAACGTCAGTTAGATGACGCGGTTAGGTTTAGGTCTGGGGTGGGGGTAGGGTTACACGCGATCCTAGGGCATCATCTAACTGACGCTAAAGGACGCCTAAAAGCGTCAGATATTGAAGCATGGTCAAAATGCTTCCCAAGGCGTCAGTTAGGTGAGAATGGGCTGGCCTGGCGTATGTTTTCAATTGTTTTCAATGGGAGCGCCGTGTTTTTTAAACGGCATGAGCTTAACGAGGCGCTGAACGTTTTTTTTTTCACGCTGAAGCGCCGAGCACCCAGCCGTCCAATCACAATGGAGGAGGGGCGGGACTAAATCACACTGACCAACTGTCACAACATTCTTTCTGTACAACGGCATCAACCAGAGCGAACTGAACAAAATGGATGAAAAATTAATTTTTAGTATGAAACAAATTTTCTGCAAAATCAGTGACAAGTAAACTGTGTTGCGGATATTCTGTATCATAGCAACGAAACGTCTCAACGGAAAAAACGCTGCGCTGCCAGAACGCTCCCAAGCGCCAGAGCGTCTAGCATTTTTAGCTGGCTAAAAATGCTTTGGCGGACACACAGCCTTAAGGGGGCCTCAGCGAGCTTTGTGGGGGGTCGCGTCATATTTTGAAATGCTTTGAGCAATGAGCATTAAATAAAAGTCCATAACTTTTTTTCTGTCCAAAATTTACATAAATTTATATAATGAGCAAGTTCATCATGAATCCATTTTTCAATCCGTGTTTTTGTCTTATCCTGAACCACTACATTGGGACTATTTTATACTGGTTCAGATTGCTGCAAAGTAGTCCAGTGCCTGCGTGACTCGTTCTTCTGAAAGACGCATAATTATGTTACTAAACGCAAGTTTATTATCGCTGGCTAAAGCATAAACATAAAAAATAAAACCTCAAATTGATAAAGCCTCACAAATAACTTGCAAGTATTGAGGCCCCAGACAGCAGTCATTTAGTAATAGCGTATATTCTTAATTTTTTTTACCTACATACTGTGAAAATTTTTGCATTTCAAATAAGGCCATTATAGTTTTTAAATTACAAAGGGCCTATACCGATGTTTTTGTTATTGTATTTTCAATATTACAGGCTATTATTTGTGCATAAACATATCTGGTTAAAGTAAACATACCGTTTGCTTAAAAACAACATGTTTTGTCATTCTTGCTGCAAGCTTGCAAGACCGATAATTTTAGGGGGGCCCTAAAATATTTTCTTGGGAAAAAGGGGGTCTCAGACAAAGAAAGGTTGGAAAACACTGCTCTACACTGTAGGCTACGAAATCACGGCGCTTGTGGTCCGCGTAGAAAAACGTTTTGTAACATTACGCCTACGACATAGAAACGGCATGAGTTCGATGCAGAAGTATAAATTAGTCTTTGACCACGCAATGCGGTGCCAAACTTGTACAGTGTGAAACGTTGCGGTGTTAGAACGTTAAAGCTAAACGCTTACTAACCGATAACCAATCGCCTACATATTTGCGTGCTTTGTACAGTCACGGAAACATTGTGCATTTTATATAAACAGTAAATTCAGCATTTGAGAGGAAAAATATCAAATACTGACAGAAAACGTGTCAATTTTTTATAAAATAAGAGACTGTTTTATTAATTCTTACAGTCCAAAGTAAGCAAGCATCCAATCACATGAACTCAATAGTATTGTCAGCAATAAGAGGATACGCAATGCGAGAGGAATGGTCGCGTGCTGCGTTCATGACCCCGCAAATATGCAAATAAGATCGTTAACCTGGGATTTAGGAATGTACAATGTGAAAAGTCAGTTTATGAATACCAAGGATTAATTGTTAACCCCGGGTATTTTATGAGCAGTGTGAAACATAAAGCAAGATAATTCTGTTTACCTGCAGTTCAGAATGACCCAGGGTTAACCATTTAATGTGTGAAAAGCCCTAAAGTAACTCAAGAACTGAAAATAACCAAAATTCCCAAAGTAATGCAAATAAGGAAAGTAACAAACGTACTAAAAGAAACACAAGGAAAAAAGCAAACCTACAGTATGGTTATTAAAGAAGGTAATTTGTTCTATTATAGCTAAAGCAAGAACTAAGGTTGGGTACCATTTGAATTTTAACAATTCCGATTCCAATAAGATAAAGAAACTAAAACCTTAGATATCGTTCACATTTAGTCTGATTCCAAAACATTTAATTGTAACTAAATATCAAGAACAAAAATCAACAGGCTAAAGAACAAGGAAGGAACACAAGGATTACCTGTGGTCTAAAAATACCATAGAAAAACAACTAGCCGAGTCTAACTAATATACATTTCAAGCATTATGGAAGACAAACACTTAGTAATTAAATGAATGGTTGGTTTAAAATCACATCGAAATGCTCACAAAGCGAGGAATCGAAATTTTAACTTTATAACAACTATCTGAATCCTGACCTCAAGTATTCGATTCCAGAATAGAAATCGATTTTCAATTCCCTACCCTAGCACAAAACACAAATTTGGAACACTGTAAAAAAATATTTTCAAGATCTGTTATCACAACATTTTTTCTTTTGTCAAATCAACTTAAATAATTTATTTAGTTCAGATAACTTATTATTTTGAGTTTCTGATGATTAAATCAATCTCCTTCATTGCATTAACTCACTTTTTCCAGTTCAATCAACTTGAAATTTTAAGGCAACCAGGTTACTTAATTTTTTTAAATATGCAAGTATGGAAAGTAAAGAAAAGTAAAGAACAAAAAAGTAATATAAGGTAGGTAATCATAAAAGTGCTAAAAGCAACGCATTATTAAGTAAGGAAAGTGATTAATGTAATGAAATGAAAGTGATGCACGTAAGTGCTAGTAACACAAGGGCTACTAAAAATAAACTTATTTTAACTTTAAAACTAGCTTTTTTAGAATGCCGTGTCATGCGCAAGATGCTGCAAAACTGAACGTTTACATTAAAAAACAATGGGAAAGAGCAGCGGAAAAATGCGTTCTGTGTGAAATGCAAAGAAAAGGATAAAAATGCAAGTAAAGGAAGCACGGAACGTAACAGTAAAGCATGCAAGGAGGGCAACGAACGTCCAAAAAATACTTTCATAAAGACAAAACAATGACTTAGTTTAGCAGAGTTATCTCAAAGGTTATTGTGCAGATTACATTTGCAGAGAAAAGATAACGTGAAAAAGAATAAATCAAAACAAACTATGACGTGTACACACTATGTGGAGAAACATACGATGACCTGGCGGTTTTATGTCCCGTCTCTCACGGTGAGACAGGAAGCTCTCTGGGTGTCTTCCTGTCCACACCCTCAGGGGAAATTTCCTCTCGATTGTGACCATGACAACAGTTACAAGAGGTCAAAAGCTTTTAAAAGCCGCTTTTTTAAAGGCCCACCATCATTGTTTCCTCATGCTCAGATCAGTGGTCTGTTCCGAGTAGGACATTACAACTAGTAAGACACTTACAAGGGGGTGTTTGAGAAAAGAAAACACTGGCTGAGTGTCAAAGAAACTTGCTTGTGAATCCTGGTCAAATTTAATAGGACAAAATTTCATTTTAAGATGCGTTATTTCACCATTAAGACCATCTGGTACAGGTCTGAATCAAAACATTACAGAGAGCCGCTTCAGGAAACAAAGAGTTTCCTGTTCTAATCTATTTAATATTCTAATCCAATTAGCATCTTCAATGAATATTGGCCTAAGCATGTCCTGATGTTTTTAGGTTGTGTTTACTTTTTGTCCCGGACATTTAAGGAATGTTTCCTCAATGGTAAGCTAAGTACTACCTTCAGAAAGGAAAACAACACATTACAAAGCTTAACATGAAGCATTGCTTACTGACGCTAGGTACGGGCTAACGTTTTTGTAATATTCTTAACTGTAGAATATGACACATAAAATTCAAGATTGTGAAATGAATCCGTGCTATAATTCTTGTAGACTTAAATAACATTTCAAGTATAAGTTTGGATTAGACCTCATTTGTTGTTTTAGACAAACTAAACACATTATTTGGGTAAATTCAGTGTAATAAATTGACATTCTAAAACGTGTATTATTATGAAACGGTCTCCTCAAACGATGTCGTCACCTGCACAGGTAACGGTGACGTAGGCACAAAGAAGCCACGCCTCCAAAATGCAACAGTTAACATTATCACAAAAAAAATATGTCACATTAATGATTAAAGGTAAAACAATGACTGATAACTATAGGCTATATGCAAAACTTACAGAGGATACAATTAAAAGTAAATATAGGAGTGCAAGTTAAGTTATAACATGAAACCTATCGGCTACTCCATGCCCGATGAAAGCAGTCTCCTCAGGTAAATAAGTGGGTGACACGAAAGTAACTTTCGACCATCAAAGCAGCACGATAGGTTTAAAATGACATTTAAAACACCAAACCACACTGCGTTCATTCAAATACCTGAGGACAGACTGTAGAAAAGAATCAAATGCCTTTAGATAATGTTAAAAGCGGGATGCCACGACACGAGAGCGACTTACCGAGCGATTGGAGCGTCGCTTTTTTGATCCGCGCGTGAACATGTCGGCGGCTGTGGCGATTCACGCGCGCATTCTCATGTGTCCGCTGAAGTTTCCTTGAACCTAACGTGACTTCTTCTCGCTCGTCTCGAGGGTCCGAGGGTCTGGTTTTTGGCCTGTAGATCTCTGTGTGCTGGTAACAACTCCTCCAGAAGTTGCCCGTAAGAGCGTGTAACCAGACGGGCTACACCTACAGGACAAGTGTTTAACTGTAGTGTATCAGGATTCAGGAGTCAGGACCACCCCCTACTGTACCTCAGACTCCCATCACAAAAACATTCTGTTTCTCAATGAAAACCCCTTAGCGTATTTGTTTTTGACTAGTTTTAGCTATTATAAATACGTATATTGTGTGTAGTGGTGTAAAGTGTGATTAGGGTTTGTTAGGCTATTCAGTTTTATTCATAGGCCTACAGCCGCCTACTCATCTGTTGTTGTCTATCTATCTATCTATCTATCTATCTATCTATCTATCTATCTATCTATCTATCTATCTATCTATCTATCTATCTATCTATCTATCTACTTTTTTTATTACTCTTTAAAATAATGTTCTATATGTATTCTATGAATTTTTATATTTAAAAAATAATTTTTTTATCATCAAGTACTCATGTCTACTGTTACATGATCCTTGAATCCAAATGTATTGCTTCACAAACAAATAAATAAAATCATCATTCTTAACTTCTGAACGGTATTGTAGCATATATTTTTAAGCTATCTTTTAAGCTATCCCCCCATAAAATGAATAGCATTTTCACAAGTCTTTACCAAACATATTGGTCTCTTTACCTTGCAAGCAAAGCCTACAGTAAACTCCTCAGTATTTCAATGATTATACGTAAATGCTGCCATCTAGTGACACAAATTTGTCACATTTTCTCCAATAGCTGTCTATCATTGAATATAGTGAATTCTTCTTTTCTTTTAAATCATTCTCTCTCATTTTTATATTTAAAGTAAATTTGTGTAGCAAATGTATACACTCCAGCAGGTGGCGCTGTGCGCACAGTATTCTTCACTCACTTCACTCGTCTTCATTCAAATGAAAGGGTACACACACATTTGTAAAAGTTGAATACGTTATAACAGCCTTTTATTGAATGTTAAAAACTCCAAAAATACCAGCAACACCAATTTATACAGAGACTTTAATCCTGCAGAATTATTTATTCCGGGAACAAAAAACATGCGAAGAAAAAAGGTCTAAAAATACGTTTTAAAAGAGCAGAACATCCTGAGTTAATCTTTTTTTTTTTTTTTTTTTTTTACAAAACTGATGGCATTTCTGACCATCTCACAAATAAATGCTGTCAGGCAGTCAGAGCTGAGGCTGCAAAAAAACAAATAGACATGAGAGGAAACAGGCAAACAGTCTTCATAAATCCAAATTTATAAATTAAAATGGTTACAACACTTGATACATGCTATAAATGGTAAAGATAAAACACTTGCTTACACTCTAGATTATGGTTTTACAAAAATGGAAGATTCATGAATCTCTGACTTAGACAAACTCCTTGTTTACAGTAATATAACTGTTGTGCATATGCCATTACAACAATCAGGTGTTAGGTGAGAATGACAGTTTCCTGTTTCAGAAGTGCTGCTTATCTAAGCATGAAGACGACCAACTACATAGAAGCACTGAAAAAGCTGGCAGTCCAAATACTCCTCAATGATCTCTTTCAAGGCACGTCAAAAACAATCATTTCTTATTATTTCCTGAAAATGATGACAAACTGTGAAAGCTGTTTTAGTATTTCTTACATCAATAGGGTTGAATGGAATCGGTTTATTATTAGAATTAAAAAGAGAACACTTGTGGCATTGAGATAGTGAGCAACCTTTGAGGTAACCAGTTAAATGTCAAAATGTAAGAAAGATGAATAAAAATGAACATATTCGACAAACTAGGGGTGTAACGTTACCCTCACACTGTAAAAAAAAATATTTTTTAAGATTTGTTATCACAACATTTTTTCTTTTGTCAAATCGACTTAAATAATTTATTTAGTTCAGATAACTTAATATTTTAAGTTTCTGATGATTAAATCAATCTCCTTCATTGTATTAACTCACTTTTTCCAGTTCAATCAACTTAAAATTTTAAGGCAACCAGGTTACTTCGATACATATTGTTGCATTGTTATATGTTGTGATACGATATATTGTTACACCCCTAATACTTGTTAAAGTAAAAATTTGTACCACCTTAGAAGATATTAGGGTCCTTTTCAATTAGAAAATCCCTTTAAATTGACTGAAAACTGATTTTTTCTAGACTGGATGCACCTGAGCATGTTACTGATACAAATCCTGTTTGAAATCACTAAAAACTAACTTATTATTATTATATTATAATTATTATAAGACAATTAACTTATTTTAGACAAAAAAACCCACAAGAATTACAAGATATGGTGAAGTTTTACACCATAAAAAGCTTAAGCTTTAATGTTTCTTCAGATAAAAAAGAAAAACAAAAAAACACAACAGCACCAGACTGAATTGGATCCAGTTTTCCAACACAACGTAATAATAATAATAATAATAATAATAAAATGACTTCACTGGACCTTTCTCTAGTAAAGAATTGGAAGACGACTCTTTTGATAATAGTTTTGCAGCAGGCAGTTTTATCTGACATGTTTATTAGCCCCATCTCATACTAAATTGTAATAGTAACCAACCAATCTGACAAACTATTTGTGGTAACAAAAGCCTCCTAACCAGAACGATAGTACTGACTCTTTGGATGCCAACAGCTTTCTGTTGCTTCATAAATTGTGGCTTCTTTAACAGCTGTTCATTAATCTTACAGTTCCCTTTTGTGCTGTGCAATGCTTCCAACCCTTTTGCATTCCTCTGGTCTTCATCTGTCATGGTAACTTTGCGATAACTCTCAGGAATTCCCTTCTTTTGCCATTTTTAGAATCGTTCTCCATGTTTTGGTTTGCTGTTAATGTTGTAGTGAGGAAAGTAGCTTTCAAACTGCGTCATCTGTTAAGAAAGCAAAGAGAAAACAAAAAGGGAGACGCAAAATAAATAACTGGGGAATAGTTAGTTAGGTTAAGTTGTTATAGTTATACACGAAACGAAGAGCGGACATGTAAAACGGCATAGCTTTAGGTTAGAAACCAGTGTTGCCACTGGCGTCTATAACTGTTTGGCTCAAATGCCAAATGTCAGTTGTAAACATCCCACAGAAGCCTTCAGCGACCTGTTCAAAGAGAGTTACAACATGTGTCACCTTTAGTTCAAACCTAGGGAGAGGCTTAAACCTCGGCCTTCAACTGGAATAAAGGCTGCTGGGAGAACAGATTTAAAAACCAAAATGTCATTCAAAACCCTTTAAACATTTATCTATAAGATTATCTATAGATAAATTATCTATAAAAGTTCATCTTTAAAAAAACACAGATCATGATATCTTTCATGAGATTTCTGTCCCTCAACTGAATGATACTGCAGCATTTGATGACACTTAGTTTGATATTTTGTCTAATGTAATGACTTTTAAAGGGGTCATGACATGTGAAATCCATATATAAGAGGTCTTTGTCACATTAAAAAATCCTGCAGGTTTCATAGCTTAAACCATCCTACTCATTTTAAACAAAGCATTTATTAATCAAGCGCAAACACAGCTCGTAATATTGCGGGATCGGTGACGTCACACGTAAATACATTTACATATCACTGCCACCACAGCAAGACATTGCCGAATAGTTACACATCATCGCACCATAGGCCCCGCCCACTGGCATTCAGTCGCTTATTAGTGGCTGACATTTCCCTACACTGGATGTGAGCGTCAAATCGTGTCAAAAGTAAAATAACCCATTATAATCACTGTCTACACTGGATACATGTTTCTGACATGCTCGACGTGCTTGAGTCTGCCGACAACAGGACAAATGGAAGAGTGAAAGAACGTTTGTTTGACGCGTCCAGTTTAAACAGCTGGTTTGTGTCTCTGTAAAGGATCTCAGTGAAAGGAAATAAGTGAATGGTGTATTTTAATGGCGTCCTGGATTTTATATGTATGTTCGGAGCATTTTGTTTTGTAAACAAGGCTCAGAATAATGGAGAGTTCGCAAAGAAACTTTTGTTGACAGATGAAGCAGCAACTGATCTGACAGCAGATGCATCACAAAGCATACGGAAATGATTAATGCTTTGTCTGTAAATGATGGTATTAAAGGGATAGTTCACTTTGAAATTCATTTTTGGTATGTTTTAGCTTACCTCAAGGGCATCCAAGATGTAGGTGTCTTTGTTTCCACAGTATTTTCAATTTTGATATTTTTAAGTCAAACCGTTCTTGTCTATGGTCACCACCTCAAAAAGCATGCACAGAGAAGTCCAAATAAAACATGATTTAGTGACTCGTAAATGTAAGTACACATTGATGGCCTAAGACACGAAACGAGCGGTTTGTGTGAGAAAACGAACAGTATTTATATCGTTTTTACCTCTTGTAACCACAGCCACGTCCAAGTGATCTGAGGGTGCGGGCGCTTCGGTCTGCGCAAGAGCTGGAAAGCGCCGGAAGCGATCTCTCACGTGGTTAGGAAAAAAATTCGTTGATATATCGAAATCGTCTTCCATTGCGATTTCCTGTATATCTGAATATGTTTCGATCTTCACAGTGAAGGATAACAGGATAACTGAAATCTTTGTGTAAACAATGAGTGACGTACACATGCGAGAGATCACTTCTGGCGCTTGCGCAGACCAAAGCGCCTTCGCCCTCAGATAACTTGGACATGGCTGTGGTTACAAGAGGTAGAAACGATATAAATACTGTTCGTTTTCTCACACAAACCGCTCGTTTCATGTCTTAGGGCATCAATGTGAATCATGTTTAATTTGGACTTCTCTGTGCATGCTCTTTTAGGTGGTGACCATAGACCTGCATTATATCACTGACAGACAAGAACAGTTTGACTTAAAAAAATATAAAAATTGAAAATACTGTGGAAACAAAGACACCTACATCTTGGATGCCCTTGAGGTAAGCTAAAACATACCAAAACTTAATTTTAAAGTGAACTATCCCTTTAAGTGGTTGTTTTCAAAGTACTTACATCCAATAACGAGTGGGCGTTGATACTGTTTCCTATGCAATGATAACAGTGGGCGTTTGCTGGCAAGCCTTAAAGGAGCCGCTTCTTAAAAACGGATCATTTCAGACAGAGGCTGAAAATGATTTTTTTTTTTTTTGCATATTTATATTTATATTGATTTTTTTTGGTGTGTGTGCAAAAGTATAAGTGAACTTCAAGGAACAAATTAAAATCATTTTAAAATCCATGTCATGACCCCTTTAAAAGTGGTTTAAGTGTCTAAATACCGTTTTGTACTTTCTGACATGTTAAATAAATGAATGAGTGTGTTCATGCACCTGTGGTAGCAGCTGCATGCTGTCTGCTGCTCTTGAGTTCCAAGAAGATTGTGTAGGAATCATAAGCAAACAAGATCCCAGCCAGTAGACCGAACACCTATGAGAGAGAAGGTGAGCTTTGTTATAAACAGCTGTCAGACTCAGAAGAGCAGAGTGATGGATATATAGCCCTAACAAATCAGATTTGTTCATAAAGATGAAAGAATGGTATGTTTTGATGCTGAGCATTGGATGTCTCACCCCACCAGCGATGCGAGCCCCATCCCCAGTTCCACCAATCACACAGATGAGAGAGGTGATGAGATAAAGCGCTGCACCGACTGCAGCGCGGAACAGATCCTGGCGGGGCAAACAGAGAAAATGCGAATGAAAAACGTGAAAAACGCGCCAACACAATGCCAGGGTGGACCGTGATGCAAGTGTGTGTGCATTCATACTTACGCTCCAGAGCCAGTTGACCACCACGAACTGTTTGTTCAGCTCCAACATGAAGACAATGAAGAAGATGATGGCAAAGACCATCTCGCAGATGGCGACAGCAGTATACCCTCCATACGACGATGCGGCGTAACAGATCAGGATGATGAAACTGATGAGCTACAAGAAAACAGACGGACAGAAAGTTTCAAAAACTTGATCACATCAGTGTAGAATGTGTAGTGTAAGGACGTGAACATGGTTTTGAGCAGGAAGTCAAGAGTTAGCTGGTTAGCATTAGCAGTTAGGCCCCATTCTGCAGACAAAAAGCCTGTTTTTCTATTGTTAAAGTCGCGCTGAAGCTGAACTAGTGGCATATCTATTCTTCCATATTGTGACATGCATCCGAGTCAATCAGATTATCGTAAAGAACAATTTTTAGGGCAAGACTTGGTTCTATCCACCGGTTATTGATTGAATTTTGTGAGTTTTGCAGTCAATTGTGGATTAAGAGTTTAAGCTGATTCGATTGATTGGAGAAGTTCAGCGTTCACCAGAGAGAAGTCTGACATTTTCATTGGAAGATCAGTTAAACATTATGGTGTTAAAAAAAAACCAATTAAAAATGGCCTACTTTAAACATGAAAATACCACTAGACAGAATAACACTTAACTGTGCTAAGAAATTTGAATTAAACCAGTTAGCTAACTTTCGTAGCCATAACATTTTAAAATTAAAATAAAAACTTTATAAAGTGAGATGAAAAAACAAAAACCACACTAGAATTAACAATGATAAACTGAAAGCTATCCATACTGTAACTTAAAGCTTCTTAAAGAGTCAGTGTATGGTTGTTTTCTTTACTATTTTCCCAAACGTCTTGGCTTTATAGTGTGGAAATTTCTCCTCTCAAGTACGTCACCCATGTTTGCTGCCAAATCACCAAAGCGTTCTACTACTGTTCACTACCCACAATTCATCTGAACGCACCATCTGCTCTAGGTGTCAGTTAACAGTGGAGCTCTAAATTTCTCACATCCCTCTAGAGTTTGTGAAGCTTTTTGAACTTTGATTACTAAAACATGTGGTGAGGACTAAAAGAGAGGAATACGGCATGGGTGTAAACTGTAAACACAGCGCAATTCATGCAGAGCACAGTAGACAAGGTCCTTATAGGGTTATAAACAGAACTATTATAAGAATACCTTTGGGAGAACAGAAATATTATGAATGTGCAATCATTCAGCCCTTAAAGTCAAACACATGATACGCGCGTTTGCTGACCCTGCTACCTGCCATGAAACAAAAATATCCAAATAAACACTGAGAGCAACTACTAGGTTTGCTTCCTCAAGACTATCATTTAATCTATGACTATGTTTTTTTTTTTTTAAAGAACGATAAAAAAAGCAAGTATATATACAGTTTGACCTTAAGATTTCAACATGCTCAAAATGTTTAATCTAACGAAACATTAAAAGAATTTTAAAAAGAAAAGAAAAAGTAACCAGACTTCATTTTGGTGGCAATGAGACAGAAAATGTGAGTGGTGCAATACTAAATGACAAAATGTTAAGAATTTCTGGGCTGTTGAGTTGTTAAGGTGTTCTGTGTGGTTGCTAGGTGGTTACTTGCAGTCAAATCATGACATATGGTAAGGAATGACATATGTTTGGTGGCCTTAAACGGGAAATGAGTAAGCATTTTAGCAATTCCAGTTCGGAAGTGCTAACATGCTAACTCATTTCCAGGTAAAGACTTACAAAACATTAATGGGTTTTAAATGTAATAAATAAGGTCTGTGGTTAACACAAGCTCAAGATATTTTCACATTTTGTTTTAATGACTTAAAATATATCAGAAATACACATTGGCCCTCATTTATCATTCTTGCGTAGAAACGGGCGTATGCGTTGGCGTAAGATTATGCTTACACTCCTCTCACCGCCTGATTTATTAAGCTGTGCGTATAAAGCTGTATTTTAATGTCTGAATGTTTACTCATATTTCCATAATACGTGTATCAAGGACAGTACAGGTGTTATTTAATGTTCTTACAGGGTGCAGTTCCGCTTCAAGTGTTATTTAGGTTGCTATGGTTTGTCGTGGTACTAATGGTTTGTCCACATGTCACCGTGAAACACCTGTGCCTTGTGTTTGCAATGTGCTGCTGCTTCCACAGTAACAATGGCTCAAACATGCAAGTGTGAAGACTATCTTCTCAAACAGGAAGATTCTCAATGTGTTAGGAGGAGGCAAGTTTCCTGTTTATCATCACTTGGGCAAACAAAGTTATGCTACCATGGCAATGTTAAGCATACACATTAAAAAATTCGCCCTATTTAATTACCCATAACTCAATCATCCGGTGAAATTACAGACTTCTATCTAGGGGTGTAAGCAGGGCTTCTCCCTTGCAAACTTGTATTCAGCAGATTTACATCCATTTAATCACCAGCCGATACATAAATCTAAGCCCCGCATTTGATTTCTTTTAATTTGTTTCAATCAGATGTACGTAACAATATGGAAGAAAAGGTCTGTCACAACTTTTCACAACATTGTGATTTTAAAGTCAAGGCAAAATCATCTTTAACATTTTAGCACTTCCAGTTCCATCGTCCTGAAGTCAATGGGTGTTTTTGAACGGGTTTCTGGTACATGACTTTTTAGAAATGTATACTTTTCTGATACTCTTTCTGGTTATCAAAGAATCCTGAAAATAGATGAGGTTTCTACAGCACAAGCTAAAGCAATGGCTGTGGAAAATGAATTTACATTATCCATGAAATGAGGAAACACTGATAGAGATCATCACGGTTTTTTTTGTTTTGTTTTGTTTGTTTTTTTGTAAATTCATGTCCCAGTTAGACTTAACATTTTACAGGTTTTTGGAAATAGGCTCATTTTACAACTCCCCCAGAGTTAAACAGTTGGTTTTACCGTTTTCGAATCCATTCAGCCGAATTTCTGATATTTAGAAGAATATCGGTAACCAGACAGTTTCTGGTCTCATTGACTACCATAGTATATATTTTTTCCTACTATGGTAGTCAATGAGACCAGAAACTATCTGGCTGCTGATATTCTTCTAAATATCAGAAAATCGGCTGAATGGATTCGAAAACAGTAAAACCCAACTGTTTTGACTACCATGAACGGGTTTCTGGTACATAATTTGCATTATCCATGAAATGAGGAAACACTGATAGGGATCCTCACTGTTTTTTATGTAAATTCATGTTCCAGTTACACTAACATTTTTCAGGTTAAAGGGATACTCCACTTTTTTGGAAATAGGCTCATTTTACAACTCCCCCAGAGTTAAACAGTTGAGTTTTACAATTTTCAAATCCATTCAGCCAATTTTCACGCCTTTTGCACGACCTCCTCTGCTTCGCCCTCGACCCCGGATCTGTCCTCGAGCTGACGATGCGGTAACATGACATCATGACTTTTGCATAAACATACACGTCACTTTCAAGTCAAGTGGCGTGTATGTCTATGCCGTTAAATGTCCGAGCGAAACGAAGCAAAATGTAGATCTACACAGGATCGGCGCTATGGTGGGGCATTCGAGGGCCGTGCCCCCCCTAGCGCTCATTGATGCCCCTCCTACCACAGTTTCTAATTCAATGCTAAATCATAAATCAGATGTAGAATATACAATACCAAATGTCCAGCAATCTATTTAAATAGTACATTGTGTTTAATTTGTTTTCTAATTGGATCTAATATGCGTTGGTGCAGAGAATTTTCACGTGAAGAAATAGATATATCCAATCCGACATTTTATTGTAAGTGCTTTATTGGTCCAGTGGCAGAAATTTAGACTGGCATGCAAGAGATTCGGGTTCTAACCCCCGAGTTACGGGAGATGCGAGTAAGGGACCGTGTGGAAAAAGTGCACTTTTTCTGACACGTTTGTTCATACACTGTATACAACACTTGACAAGCTATAATCCATTAATGGTGATGGGTGTTCCGTTTCCGGCAATCTCTGCCTACGGTTTACCAATAACAACTGACTGGGTCATTTGACCAATCGCCGCAGATTCGCGTCACTCAAAGGAGGTGTTTGGGAAAATGAATCGTCGAACGAATCATTTGGGAGTCGTTAAGCAAATCAGGTAAAAATAAATGCGTATTATAAGACAAATAAAGTGTTTTTTATCTTTGCATGCACGTTAAACTGTTTTTGGGAACTCCCAAAACAAAAATAGGAACATTTCAAATGCTATGATAGGGGCTCTTTAACAAATGAATGCTCTGCTAGTTAACCGGATATGTTTTATTTATTTGTATTGGTACATCCGTCCCATGAGATGTATAAAAGTGCTGGGACAACATCGACCCTGGCAAAAAGTGGTTGGGAAATTCGCAAATAATAATTATAAATAATAATTATAATAATAAAAGGTGTTTCTTTTTTTCTGCGTCAAAATATTTCTTAAACGGCAGTACAGTGCCCCGCCCCCCGCTGATGACCCAATGCCCCTCCAGTAGATGTGCTCTGGCGCCGACTCTGGATCTACATCTGGGGAGCGATATTTTTTTTTTAGGTTTAGGGAAGGGGATTGGGGTAGGTCATAGATTTATATATACAGTAATGTAACCGTATGTAGAATGTCAACAATGCAACAGTAATGTAAAGTTAACGGTGTTCATAAACACGCTGAAAAGCTATTATGCGCGTTGATAGCACACCAAAAATGGAAATACGAATTGGCATGTCATACATACGGCATTTCATGAGATCTTGTCTCTGGAGTAGTCCTCATCAGAGTCAACAATGCTTTCATCATGGACACTCTTACATGCCGAACACCATATATGTATATGTTATGAATCTCACACAAAATTCATCTTCATCACAGTGTAAATAATGGCAATGGAAAAACGTGTATCATGCAACCTGCTTTGCCTTATAAATAACTAGCTCGTTAGCGAATCAATAAATATATATTTTAAACTTGCTAGCTTGATAGAGTAAAATACATCTTATTTGTTTATCTTCATAATGATAAACTTCGATTTTTTTATTACATGTGAATCTGACATGATGTCACTACATGCACTGCGCTCCTTCCTCTCCGCTCGTCTCAGGTAAATAATGCGTCTTTAGCTCAGCGGTTGGAGTCACGCGTTCATGTGTTTTGGGGGGCGTGGCTTTGGAAGGAGCCCAGAAGGGAGGGGGTGAAGTGAATGGAAATAATGAGCTGTCTTTAAAACAGCCGTGAGAGGTCTACAGACACTCGATTTTTATACTTTCTTTTTCAGAGTACTTACATTTTAATTATGCATCGATATATACAGAAAGTTTAAATTTGGAAAAAAGGTTTTTTTTTTGTAAAATTCCTACCTACAATACCTTTAATATAAATAATGTATCTATTGTATTTGACTACTATTGCGAATAGTAGTAATTAGTAGTAATTGAGCCCAAATAAATTTTCACCATACCATAATATTGTGATTTATTTTGGTATTTTTGCATTGTAATTGTTGTTCTAATTAAGATGAACTATTTTTTCTCGTTAAGTTCTCATCATTTTTACATTTATTCCACAATAATAACTACAGGAACGCAGTAACACATTTCATGTAGGCTATATTTATTTGTTAATTTCAGCAGTTATTTTGGAATAATCAATCATCAAAGCTCAGTAAACACTGCAGGTGTCATGAAGGTCACAGATGTACCTTCAATATCAACTATAATAAAAAAATGCTAACCTCCACTTCCTCTGTGAAATGAACCCTTAGGTAATGTTGCAGAGGTGACCCTTACTGGCCTTGTTTTATATACAAAAGAGAAAACAACTACTAGTGCGTTTACATTTCGCATATCAGATCCAGTCAAACGTGCAAGAGGTTAGTTCTGGCCTAATGCTACCCAGAACATAAATTTAAAGCATTCCTAACACACTTTTCATTTTCAGCTAAGCTCAAAATACCAGACAAAGAGCCGAGAAAGGCATTTTTTCCATTAGGGAAGCCAGTTGAAAACATGCACAATCGTATCTCTTCATGCCTTTGAAAAGAAGCCAGCGTGGGGCACATATATCCCTGCCAGCAGAACGACTGCTGTTTGGCTTCAACACGCTGTACTTAGTTTGACAAGCGTGTAATACTACAATCACAGATGTGCCCATGCTACATGACTACAACCTGCTCTGCAATATTAACCATTCCGATTCCGAACTTTAAGTTTTAAACATTTATGTAGGCTACATTCATTTCATTTTTTACATATCAGAAAATTTGCATGGTGACCTTAAAACATTTGGAATGTAACAGGGTTGAAGAGGTATAAAAACAGGTTTTAAAACATAGGATATTTTTTTTTTCTATAAAAATGATTTATTTACAAGACACAAACTAAGTGACCAGAATTTACTAAGTTATCCATTTAAATGACAACCTTCTGTGGTGGCCTTGAAATAATGCAGCTCTTTAGGGTTCAGTGTTGGATTAGTAACCACATATTTACATTTGCCGGTGAGTTTAATAATCAGCCAATGGAAAATCCATATTAGTTAATCACTAGTACAACATAAATCACTGCTTTACTACCAGAGTTTAAATTTATATTTACATTTATTAATTTAGCTGACACTTTTATCCAAAGCGACTTACAAGTGCTATATATATATCAGAGGTCGCACACCTCTGGAGCAACTAGGGGTTAAGTGTCTTGCTCAGGGACACATTGGTGTCTCAGTGGATTCAATCCCGTGTCTCTTAAGGCTGATGTCTTTTCCACTGTAAAAAATCTATATAAAAAAGGAGTAGGTGGATTTTTACCATTATAGGGTGGTTGTGTTGTGTGTACAAATTGCAGACACACACTTACATAGAAACATCATGTAAAAGTGAAATTTGCATAATAGGTCTGCTTTGAAGCAAACACCATTTTTATTACACTATTTTATAAAGTATGCTTGAACATGCCTAAAGAAAAGCAGTATCTTTACAGACTTTAGTATTTTGTCTATTTTTTTTTTATCTTATGCTGAAAAGTTTTCCTAAAGCACTACAAAATAATCATCAAATACTTGACTGAACTAGAGGCGAGTCTTTACTCCTGTGGGCGGCGAGGAGGAGCGGGCAACATGATGTCATCAGGCACTCCTCCTTCATGCACATATGTATCAGAGCTTTATGAGTTGTGGGGACTGGCACAAACTGCCTCTATGAGCCTCACACAAGCAGACTGAACTCCAGCCAGCGCACAATGAAGCTCTATTCAAGGATGCAGCGCTGCCCCTTTAAGAACACCCACTACTGAGGGCTCGAGCTGAACAGGGTCACGCGGGGAACAGAGAAATGAGGAAACACCAGAAATACAAAATACCTACTGTAACAGCACACACACGGAAAACATCAACGTTTTAACAATACAGCATACACATAAAACACGAGTGAAATATACAAACCACTTTCAATGAAAAATATTCAACACCCTAACACTGATCATTTGGCAAAAGCGCACAAAGACACACTTAGTGATGGCAAGGCGCCTACAGCTTGTTTACGTCACACTCGAGCACACATTCTTGCATGTGTTTGTTTCGGTCCAAAACAGCAAAATATAATAGAGCTATACAGTACATCAGTAAAAGTCCCAACATGCATGGTTTCTTAGGCGTGACCGTGAGTCCGTGACTCTACATGTTTAGCTGTGGGTGTGTCTGCAAGACAAAACTGAACTCTTGAAAATGAGTGTATCATGAGTGTCCAATGTCCATGACCTTAACCAGCAATTAGTTATATAACATCATGCTATTATTGCTCATCTGTGTTAGTTAATAGTCAATAGCTTCTCAAAGAAGGCCATCAATCCATCGTCTGATCCGGAGATATAGCCAAGCAACAAATTCAGATTGCTTTGATAAGGACACAGTGTGCGGAATGCCATATTTATGCAAGAGACAGGAAGTTGGGCATGTGATATGTGTTGAACTAGGAAAGATTATTAATTATAATCATAACGGTTACACTTTATTTTGATAGTCACTTTAGACAGTCTACTAACTATAAGTAACTTTTCAACTACATGTCAACCAAGTGTCATTAAAGTATTAGTAGGCTGTAGTAGACTGTCAGTAGACTGTTAGGTTAGGGTTAGGTGTTAGGGTTCAGGTTAGGAGAACAAGTTGCTAAGTTACTTACAGTCAGTTGAATGTCTGTTGGGGGACCAACAAAATAATGTGTTAGCAGATATTAAGCTGACAGTCTACTAATACTCTAATGATAGTTAGTTGACATGTAGTGGCAAAGTTACTTAAAGTTAGTTGAATGTCTAAAGTGGACTATCAAAATAAAATGTTACCATAATAACTTATAGAGGGGTGCTGGTTTATCATTCAGGCCTTTATTACTGTTTTCTCTAATTGTATGCAAACTAAGACATGGGGAGTTTACAGTATGTCTCTAAAATCCCTCTGTCAGCTCCTGCTTGAATCATTCACCCAGAACAAATTTGCTAATAAGAACATTTTCTAGCCATGTTATTAATTTGCTGTAATATGGGTTTTTAGGATACCGAGACCTATTACAGAAGTGCATGTTTTAGTTGAACCTGTTAACCGTCACCCCCTATTTGGGCAGATCTGAACTCCAACGGTTGTGATTCATGAATGCTTGCAAATACAGACATAAGGTTGGTTTGGCTTTTTAAAGAAGACACGCATCAGCAGATTATTGCAGAAGGGAAAGCACTTCAAAAATGTGAAAGAGTGAAAACGTTATCTAGTTTGAGTTTCATACAAAATATAAATTTTACAAAATAATCTGGACTGTAAAATGGCTAGAAAATCAAAGCATTATGTCTAATCAAGTTTGTTCCCAACTTGAAGTTTGTAAAAATTATATAAATAATTAATTGAGCCAGCTAAAAGAATTTAAAGTACTGTTCACATGCATGGTAACTTATTGTCCAATTTTGATTTAAAAAATTGTTTTCACAGAATGAATTTGAGTGTTTAAGCTTTCAAATGATACCTCATTTATGATTATTACTAAAATATGTGATATGCGAGGGCAATAAGGTTAAAAATTTAAATTGTATCAATATTCATCTTTATGTCATTCCAGACCTGTTTGATTTGCATTCTTTCATTCATAATTCTATGGAAATTTTGCAGATTACAGTAGAAGCAAATAGTGAACAAGTTCTGTTAAGTTTCCATACCAAAAAAAAAAAAAAGCGTTGACAACTTGACACAATAATTAATGCTATTTGATGTCTAGACCGACAAGTATTAATATCCACTAGTGCGACTGAGAATTTCAGTGAATAATCATTTAAATTTCAGTCCGTTCCAAGACTCTGATTTAGATTAAGAATTGAATTGAGAATGTTTTTAAATTCAAATTCCATTATTCAATTTGAACTAGCACACGAGATGGAGAGCAATTGAATGTAATTCAGTACGCTATAGTATTTATTTGAGATACATCGTTTTTTTATTAATCGAGCAAAAGAAAAATATTCTTTATATTAGTCTTCCAATTAGTCGTTAGATTAGTCGACTAATCGATAATCATTTACCCCAGCCCTGATAGATGGATAGATAGATAGATAGATAGATAGATAGATAGATAGATAGATAGATAGATAGATAGATAGATAGATAGATAGATAGATAGATAGATAGATAGATAGATAGATAGATAGATAGATAGATAGATAGATATGTTTCGAATTTAGTTATGGTATAGAATTTTGTCAGCCAAGTTCCAAAATCGTAGTATCTTTAGCCATATCATCCGCAACTTCTCCTTTCTGAGGATTGACACAAGATAACACACCAGGCTGTCCTCTATCTTTCCAGCAGATGGGTGAAACCTCATGCCCTCTGACCTCACACCATCAAGCACATGGTCTGCATTCCATGCCACCTCCTCCCAGAAGCACACACTTGTGTGTCAGTGTGAAGTTTCAAATGGCTCCGTGGTGGGAGGTATTTCATTCAACAGCACTATTAATACTCTTTTCATTCTCCCACTTATAGCTCTGTTACTTACTGTTACTCTAGCCATATTCTCACAATAAGAAATATTTTAATTTTTTCAGGTCGATGTACTGAATTGCTGCAGTTGTATAATTTAATTTACGTTCCATACTTCATCTTAGACACTTTTTGTTATACTGGACACAGCTGCTTGGATGACAAGTATGACACTATCTTCACATATTTTTTTAGCTTTCAAAGCGGAACGTATGTGGTTTATGGTCAAAAGTTAAGTTTCTTTCTTCTGTTGAAGACAAAAGAAGATGTTTTAAAGATTATTGGTGACTAGAAAGCACCCATTGACTTCCATAGTAGGAAAAAATACTATGATAATCAATGCGTGCTATCAGCTGTCTGGGTCAAACATTCTTTAATGATCTTCTTTTGTGTTCAACAGAAGAAAGAAACTCATTCAGGTTTGGAACAACATGAGTGTGAGTAAATGATGACACAATTTTGATTTTTTGAAGTGAACATTTTAGATATTTTAAAAGATATTAAACAATGTTTACCCCATTATGTTCTGTTTGGAGTCTCATTTTATTAGCTCAAAAACATACTTAACATATGACTAACGGGTTGGTAACTTATGAGTCTATGAGAAATGATTATAAACATGAGTTTTATATGAGTAGTTATTTCTATAGCATAACGTTACTCCTGTTTGGGGGTGACGTCAAATTATCAGACCCAGAACACTGGATGAATGAAATAAAAACAAATGAAGTAAATATTCATACAGTAAGTAGTCTATCAAAAAACAAACAAACAAAAAAAACCCTCTCAGTTTCTCTGACTCAAGTGTGTGAATCAACAGGTGAATTATTTTTATTTAACGAGTGGGAGCGTCTCCATGGCAATAGCAACAGTTCATTTATATCATACCCAGCATTTTGCGTCTCACACTTTCCATGAAGCAAATGAATAACGGACGTTATTGTTATTACTCGCAATGTTATGCTAGCGTCTTACAAAATGAAATTGTTGATCAGTTAAAGCCACGGCAATGTTAATGACTTACTATTTCAGCAGCCAGTATCGTTCCTTTCCGAGTTCGCACATAATTCTTCAGTTTCTCCAAACAGCCTCCGAACGGACTCTCCTCAGTTTCTGCCATTCTGCAGATGAAACTGTTATTCCTATGAAATAACGCCTTCTTAGGAAGCCTAGTGTCCGTATAAGCAAACAGTGAACGTTGAAACGTTGAAAGCGTGAAAATGAAAGAGTAGTTATTGATTCAATCCGCGAACTCTGACGCAGCTTTCAGCTTCTTCATGAACTTCCTGCGAGCGCGCGCCTCGGTTACTGCGAAAGGAAAGAGTGAGTGCGCGGGGCGTTGGCTCAGGCTTTAGTATAGTAGCACTTTCTTGAGGGTAAATCACAGAGAAGGAAATTAAAACCACTAGAGGGAGAGTTTTTACAACCGAGTTTTAAAAACCTAACGAGCTTCCTACCTAAACAGCAGTTAGACAGTAGCCTATTTCTGCTTAGAACTGCCCATAGACATATGTCTATGAGAACTGCCCACAAATGCTGTCTAAGTAAAAAGCGCGCTAGGGTTTGACCGGTTTTGACACACAGCCGGAATATTCATAGCTGTGAGCTGCGGAAATTTTCATTCAGCAGTTCTGACTGCTGCTGAGCTTTCTTTGAAAGACAGTTTTACGTTCATAAATAGGCCTAACTATCAAGTTTTCAAAGAGGAAACCACAGTTGCCCCTTTGTAAATATATTATTATATTATGTCCAGTGTTGGGTGTAACTAATTACCAAGTAATTAGTTACTGTAATTTAATTACTTTTCCCTTGAAAATGTAAAGTAAGGGATTGCTCTTCATTTCTGTAATTTTATTACAGTTACTTCTGATGTAATTGAGGTAAATACTGTGTAGATCAATCTGATCTCACAGCGATTCTTATGGATTTTATGAGGTGTCTAAATCATATGATCGCACTCGTACAAATTCATATGAATTATTGTAAATGATGTATGAAAAAAGTGTGAAATGTCATGAGATCAGACATAAAACAATAGTGGGTTTAACATGTTAAATGTATTGTCTGATGTTAAAAAGTATGTTTTTATAATGTAATCTTCTCCACCTTGGTCAGTTTAAGGATAATTCTTGCAATTTTATAGTATTTATTTGAAAGAATTAAAACAGATTATAAATGTCTATCCTTGTATTATTCAGCTGGTTGAGATTGATATGGGATTTTGAAAGTAATTAGTAATTAAAAGTAATTAAATACTTTTTAGAGAGAGTAATTAGTACAGTAATCGAATTACACTGTTGAAGAGGTAATTAGTAACTAGTAATTAATTACTTTTTTAGAGTAACTTACCCAACACTGAATGTTAGTATCACAATTTGAATGGAAATTACACAAATTAAAGCTGAAAACTGTATAAGAAAAACAATATAAATCAAGAAACAATATAAAATCAATATTGCAGAGCAAGATTATATGCTAGTTTATTAGGTTTGTGCTTGAATTTTTAAATGACTCCTTTCAGACAGAGACCAGTTGCAATTAAATATGTCTTTTTAGTCAAAATGTCATTGCAGTACACAACAGAATAATTATCCCCTTTCAATATTGCAACTCCAAAAAACATTCCCAATTTAGCAAACCATGCTTATAATTCTCCAAACTTTTAATCAAGTTTTCCTGAACTTCTGAAAAAAGTTGAATAAAGTTGGGGCCAAAACCAAAAATATTTAAGCTTTTTTGACCCGATCATGTTCGCTAAATGTTCCTCCTCCGCAGTGGAGAATAGGCTTTATGCACAGCTGCACTACTTCCTGAACTTCAGCCAGCTCCTTGTTTCCTGTCTGCCATTATTGGCCAAACTTGATTAATTCAGGAGGTGTGTCTGATTATTGTTGCCGTGTCTACTGAGGTCAGTCACACCTGAATTAATCAATTTGACCAATAATGGCAGACGGGAAACAAGTAGCTGGCTGAAGTTCAGGAAGTAGTGCAGCTGTGCATAAAGCCAATTGGCACTGCCTCGTTACTTCCGGTTTCTGGACTGGCTGCAGTAACACGCCTCTGTCCATACGGGGGCGCTCGCAGGCGGAGTGCAGAATGGATGGAGGTCTATGGAGCAATACTACAACTCCTTCTTTAACCTCACCAAATAACTTAGTTATTAATCTGATTTGTCTTATTTTGGGTGGGATTCACTAACTACATGGTGTTTAAAGTACATGGAAGTATTTATTAGCAATCTTAACAAATCTGTGATCTGCAGAAAAACAATCAATAAACTTTTCTCATTTGTTGCATTTTTCTTTATCTTTCAAAACTCTTTCCTAGTCACACAAAAGATCTTACTTTATTTTTTCACTCAACACCCAGCAACATACTAATGGAAGTCTTATCTGTTTTCTTCTGAATGACGATGACGAAGATGATGATGATGCCAAGGATAATCACGTTAAACCCACACTACAGTAATGTCCATGAAAGCTCAAGTCCACAAATCTAAATCTCAAATCCTCCCAGTGTCAACCTTAGTGTGGATCCAAAATCCCATACAATTCAGCTTCGGGATCCATAAACTAAAATAAGCCACAGGGCCTCTAAACTCGCTCGCATAGTTTCAGACAAGGGTGCCACCATGAGTGACAGAAAGACAAAAGCCACAGTATGTGAAGTCCTTCTACAAAATAAATAAATAACATTAGAAAAAATACATAATCATACATCAACCAGTCAACATAAGAAAATAAATAATGCTTACTTTCGATTGAGCATCAAACGTTCAGTTTCCCAATCAGGACCATTGATTTCTTGGATTTCTAATGCATGCTTACTCCTCCATTACATGTACTCTCTACACCTGTTTTATACCTGAGAGTATTACTCCTTGATGCCCCCGCAAGGTGTGTAGTATAATTACTACAGCTCAAAAAAAAAAGAAAACATGTAACACTCAGGTTTGAGTGTTACAATACCCATGCAATAACCCTAAAAATCCACTTTTCTCAAGATATCATTTTTTTATATATGTAATGCGAATGTGGTATTTGTATGTTGCAGCTATTTAAAAATTTGATCTGACGTTTTTGGAGTTGTGAGGACCAGTCTTTCACCGGGCTCTCAGCGCTCATGTACCCCGCCTGGAACAGCCTTTCCTCGGCTAGTGCTTCTGACGTTTGCCGCTGGCTCTGATGTCTGTAATCACAACATTTTTTTCTTTTGTCAAATCAACTTAATTAATTTGTTTAGTTCAGATAACATATAATTTTGAGTTTATGATGGTTACATTAATCTCCTTCATTGTATTAACTCACTTTTTCCAGTTCAATGAACTTAAAATTTTAAGGCAACCAGGTAACTTACTTTTTTAAGTTAAACCATCAATATTTTTTTACAGTGTAGAGGTTTGACAGAGCAAGCTGGAAGACCAGCCAGTAGAGCATTACAATAGTCCAGTCTGGATAAAAACAAGTGCTTGGACAAGGAGTTGTGTAGCATGCTCTGTAAGGAAGGGCCTGATCCTCCTAATGTTGTGCAAGGCAAATCTGCAGGACCGGGCAGTTCTAGCAATGTGGTCTGTGAATTTCAACTGATCATCAATTATTAGGCTATATGACATCTCTATGTATAGGCCCATCTATATTTGCATAAATTATGGATTTTATTAGCATTTAATTGTATGTAAGTTTTACATTTTGCTACTTGTATTTTTGATACCTTGGTATTACATTAAAATAAGGTGGATA
>NW_024121352.1:77784-125869 GCF_016745375.1 Pimephales promelas | reverse complement strand
CAAGTCCATTGACAAATGGTCCGCCATGAAGTGCAAGCTGTGTTAAATGCCCATAAATCAGAGTCCAGCTCCAAGCCTGTTAGCACGACATGTTATGGAAGGCCTGATAAAACAAATGTTTGCAAAGTTGATGTTAATGCAGCTTCTGTCGCTTGCAAGGATTCTGGATCACAGCAGTGTGGATCTACAGAGCATGCTAATCTAGAGAGAGTGATCGACATGCTAGAGAAAGTTTTAATGCGCAATTCCTTCACACGACAGCCTAGCTCAGGTCGACGCTATGGCAGACTCCCAAGGATTGATGGTTTAGACGTCTTACCTTGTGCTATCTGTAACGATGGAGCTCACTCTGCTCTAGTCCACTGCCGTGAGCATCGCTTGTGTTTCAGTGCCTGTCACCTGGCCATGCCCGACGCAACTGCCCTGTGCCACGGGCTACTCTACCCCCGTCCAGTCAGGGAAACTAACAGATCTGCGTGAGGGGGAGGGCAGCGTAGATCTAATTAGTCAGCCTCCTATCTGTGATACTGAGGATTGTGAGTCTGTATATGAAGTACAGAAAAGCATTGCCCCTTCTGAAAAGACTGTTATTTTTCAATGCTTGCAGCACGTTCCCATGACTGATAGTCTGTTCTATACCCCTGTGTCTGTCGAGAATGGTCCAACACTGAAAGCACTGATTGACAGCGGCTCTATGGCATGCACTATAAGCGAAACAGCAGAAGCTAACTTGTTGGAAGCCAATCCTAACCTGATAAAGACTCCAGCGGATAATGTCGTCGTTGTTGGATGTGGAGGTCATAGAGTTAACCCCACAGGGATATATGATGTCACAGTCTCCGTTTATGGATGTAAAATGATGCTCTCTCTGTTCTGGTTGTGACAGGTCAGACAGAAGAACTCATTATTGGCAGCAATGCTATCAAACCGCTGTTGACTCTACTGAGGTCCACTGGCAGCTACTGGAAGTTGATGAACATGCCAAGCGGAGATGGGATGGATGAATCCTTCCAGTTTTTGTCTTTACTTTCCAACACAGAGAGGTGGAAAGGAGATATTGTGCCAGACAAAGTAGGAACAGCCAAACTCAAAGGCAGTGTAACATTACAGCCGCGGAGTGAATATCTAGTTTGGGGTAAACTCCCTAGCAAGGCCATGGTATCAGTAGGTAGTACTGTAGTCATAGAGCCCACCCAATCTAATTCCAGGCCTAAACAGATCTTGGTCGGCAGAATAATCACACCACTATTTGGTGATGGCCTTGTCCCAGTTAAACTAGTTAACCCCACTGATCGCCCTGTTACACTGAGAAGGAATGCAAAAATTGCTGATGTGTCCCCATGCATTGCAGTAGAAGATTTCACAGAGGTCGAAAGTGTCCAGTGTAACATCCAGTCAAGTGCCCAGTCTTGTCACATCTCCGAACAACCACTACTGTCGGAAGAGGAGTTGACCAACATTCTAAGGGACTTGGGATTGAACGATTTAGACCTAAGTGCATGTGAAGTCTCTCTCGAGTGGAAGAACAAACTCCTTCAGCATCATCACAGCTCATGAGTCTATATTCTCAAGGAATAAGATGGATTGTGGTCTGCCAAAGATTTCGTGCACAGGATCCGTCTGGTTGACGACAAGCCGTTTCGTCTACCTTACCGTAGGATACCACCAAGTCACTATGAGAAGCTGCGGACAGCACTGAATGAAATGGAGGAGTGTGGCATAATAAGAAAGTCTAACAGTGAGTACGCATCACCCTTAGTAATTGTGTGGAAGAAAAATGGCGACCCCAGGATCTGTAATGATTTCAGATGGCTTAACGCCAGGACAGTAAAAGATGCTCATCCTCTCCCGCACCAGTCGGACGCACTCGCTGCTCTAGGTGGAAATGCCTTTTTCTCCACTATGGATCTAACATCCGGGTTTTATAATGTGCCATTACACGAGGAAGACAAAAAGTATACAGCATTCTCATCACCATTCGGACTCCACGAATACAATCGCATGCCTCAAGCCTTACAAACAGTCCCGCTACATTTATGCGTATGATGATGACGATTTTCGGTGACAAGAACTTTACTAGTCTGTTGTGTTACCTTGATGATCTTTTGGTCTTTGCTCCAACAGAACAGGTTGCACTCGACCGATTGGAGATGGTGTTTTCTAGATTGAAGACTCACAATTTGAAGCTTTCACCAAAGAAATGTAATTTTCTAAGAAGGTCTGTGAAATTCTTGGCCACATTGTTGGTGAAGACGGAGTCTGTACTGACCCTGGAAAGTTCAGGCTATCGCTGATGTACAGGTGTCTGATTTAATGGATTCCGATGGCGTCACTCCTTGCCCAAAGAAAATCAGATCATTTTTGGGTATGGTGTTGTATTATCAACATTTTATTGAGAGATGTTCAGCCAAAGCGAAGCCCCTCTTCAAGCTCATCTCCCAGCAGGACACGCAGTGCTTCAAAACGAGAAGGAGGCATTCTAAAAAGAAAGCTGTTAATGTTAAACTAACACCATCAGACTGGACTGAGGAATGCAAATGTGCATTTGAGACTTTAAAACATGACTTGCTTACCAGTGTAACGTTAGCTCATCCTGATTTTGATGGCCATTTCATTTTGGCCGTAGATGCGTCTTTCGATGGATTGGGAGCAGTACTCTCTCAGATTCCCAGAGGCAGTGACATGGCGAGGCCAGTGGCGTTTGCGAGTAAGACGCTTTCACGCTCCCAGATGAACTACCCCGCGCACAGCGCACAGCTTGAGTTTTTGGCCCTAAAATGGGCAGTATGTGACAAATTCCATTACTGGTTGAAAGGTCGTCATTTTACAGCTTGGACTGACAACAACCCACTCACATACATACTCACCAAACCAAGACTCGATGCATGTGAGCAGCGTTGGGTAGCGAAGCTGGCATCCTATAGTTTCGATCTGAAGTATGTGCCAGGAGCTAAGAACATAGTGGCAGATGCACTCAGCCGGGAGCCTTTTGTCAAGTCCTGTGTCAGCCATCGCCTTGTGACAGAGCCATACCATGCTTTGTTAAATCAACTGAATGGTGTGAGGGACGAAACAGTTCAAGATGCTTTCAGATGCACAAACAACTGTCAACTTGTGAGTACGGATGTTGAACCAGGCTCTGACCTCTCCCTCACACTTTCTCAGGGCAAGTTAACATCGCAGGAAATCTCCGCCCTCTTGGATGCACACTGCTCTGGTGGGACAAGTCGTGTAATGGGAACGGGGGTCATCCCTCATTTGGAGAAGGAGGATTGCACCACTGCTCTGCCTAAAAGCACTCTTCTGACTATGCAGGAGCAAGACGGCACCGTGAGTAGAGTGGTTTACTATATCCGGAGACACAAGAGACCTGACAAACGTGAGCGTGCAAAGGAGCCTCGTAGTGTAATCAAGCTGCTCAAGCACTGGAACAAACTCACTCTGCAAGATGGTATGCTATTTAAAGTGAAGAGAGATCACAACATGAACAAGCAGCTCTATCAGTTCATTGTACCAGATTGCTTAAAACAACAAGTTCTCCATGGCATACACGATGCCGCAGGTCACCAAGGACGCTCACGTACACTGTCATTGGCCAGGCACCGCTTTTTTTGGACAGGTATGGCGCATGATATTGTGCATTATGTCAGAAACTGCAAACGTTGCATTGTTGGTAAGACGCCAGAGCCGGATGCTCGTGCTCCTTTGGAGAACATTCACACCACAGAGCCCATGGAATTGATTTGTATTGATTTCTGGTCAGCGGAGCAGGGAGATAAGTCTGTTGATGTTCTCGTAGCGACGGATCACTTCACCAAAATGGCCTTTGCTTTTCCTTGTAAGAACCAGTCAGCAAAACAAGTGGCCCGCCGTTTATGGGATGATATTTTCTGCATATATGGCTTCCCGAAGCGCGTGCATTCTGACCAGGGGGCTAACTTCACGAGTAAGCTCATCAAGGAACTGTTGGATATGGCTGAGATAAAGAAATCTCACACTACCCCTTACCACCCGATGGGTAATGGGATCACAGAGCGTTTCAACAGGACCTTGGGGAGCATGATCAGAGCTTTACCCCCCAAGTCCAAAGCAAAGTGGCCCCAGTCATTAAGAGTGCTGACTTTCTGTTATAACTGTACTGTCCACGAAACAACCGGCTTTGCACCATTTTACCTTATTTGGGAGGATTCCAGACTTCCGATTGATGTAATGTTTCAACACGTTCTAAAGAATGATCTTGTCATTACCCATTCAGAGTTCGTGTCCAATCTCAAAAGAGACTTGAGTGAAGCAGCAAAGGTTGCTCAGAGGCACAGTTCAGCTGAACAGGCTCGTCATGCTAAGCTCTACGACCGTAAGGTAAAAGGCTCTCCATTGACTGTTGGTGACAGGGTTTTGTTGGCAAACAGAGGCGAGAGAGGAAAACGGAAAGTTGCAGACAAATGGGAGTCCACGGCTTACGAAGTGTTGTCAGTAAGATCGGCAATCAATGTCTACCGTGTAAAGGACACAGTCACTGGCAAAGAAAAAACAGTTCATCGGAACTTGCTCCTTCCTGTCAGTTTCCTGTTGAGAGACCATGAAGTTGACCTGTCGTCTGATTCTCTGTCAGTTGGAGCTCGAAGCGATCAGGGTGATCCTCTGCCTTGTGAACAACTCGACAGCGATGAAAAAACATTGCGGTGGATTTTGCAATCTGGAGAGAATGCTGAACTTGATGAGGTTGTTGTCATGATTCCCAGCTCATCTAACCCAGTAGAGAATACTCATGTGGATGATGTTGTCGACGACAGTCATGGATGTACTGGCCAGGACAGGGATGTGAGCCAGTCTTCATTTCTAGATGATCAGTCTGCCCACAGTCACTCCGTACAGCTCCCCACAGACTCTCCAGCTGATCCACACTCACATGTTCCCAGTAGTGTAGACTCAGAATCAGATGAGCCTGTAGTTAATCAGCCTAGGCGAGGCATGACTATGACTAGGATTGGTAGGACCATTAAACCTCCAAAGAGATTAATTTGTGAGATGAATGACCAGGTTGTGGAAGATTCAAGATCTTCAGTGAGTTCTTTTGTTACTCTAATGAGACATGTTTTTGCAGTGTAGCCTGAGACTTTATAATGTACCTTTTGAGTAATTCTGTTCCTGGGTGTAGACAGATACTCCATTTTTTTTTTGGAGTTTTTGAGCTGTATCAATTAGGAGAGGTGTAAACGGCATCTCTTGTATCTATGTTAAGGTTTAGGGTTTGGTACCACCCTATCCTTGCATATCTCTGTAGGAGGAGTTTTGTAACTGACTATAAGACATTAACGCTCAAGGTAATTCATTCATTTGTTTAAAAAATGTTTTTTTTTCTCTTTCTCTTTTCCCCTTCTTTCTTTTGTTTTCTCTGTTTTGGATACGCTACCCCGATTTAGCAGAAATTTAGGGGGGTGTATGTAACGGTTTGTATATAGTTAAATTCCTGCTTAAATGGGGTAAGCGCCATCTGCTGGCGTCACTTGGTATTGCGCCACGGTGTTAAAAATAGCGAATTCTGGGTAATCCACAGCAGAATTTCTGGTAACTGCTGTGGTAAGTCGCATGTTAAACGCTGCAGAGACAAAAATAGCCTAAGTGCCTTAAATATCACTACACAATGTTTATTTCACTGTATTTTTGTAATAATGTAATTAAGAGATGTATGCTGTTTGTCTGATGTTGAGTGAGTCACTAGTTTAGAGTTTAATGTTATATGTAGCACATGTTGCATGGCTGCCGCTAATGATATTCCTCCATCTGATTTACTGTGTGTTGTGTAGGGCTGTGTTTTATTCTCTGTTTGCGATGTCATGCCACTCCTGATTTGTTTTGGTTTCCCCTTGTGCAGGTAATACTGAATTTGATGTTTATTTTTGTTATGTGGAAAATGTACGTTATAACAGCAATATTCCTGTTGAAAAGAATTTGCTGTTTTATAAACTGTTTCATATGGCAGAAATACTTAAGTCAGAGATTTTATTTATTTTATTTTATTTATTTCACATTTTTCTGTGGGAAAGACAACGAATTGTGAAACATTTCATTCAAACATTCCACTATACGATCACACTGGAATCAGTTAATAAAAAAGAGCAGAATTTCTGGTAACTGCTGTGGGCTGTGTTTTATTCTCTGTTTGCGATGTCATGCCACTCCTGATTCGTTTTGGTTTCCCCTTGTGCAGATGTTCCATATACACAACAAGAGTAATAAATAGAGGACCGTCACACTAGTTCAGATTTCATCCGTGAACATCATACACTGCACAAAAGTCCGCCACCATCAATGAATTCGACGTAAAGGCAAAGATAGCAGCGTTACCTAGCTACTTCCTATGACAAGACCCCTGTTCCAAGATGGCGGCGGTTTTGACGCATGCTTAGAGCCCCAAGGTGAGGTCTAGTGTATATGTCTATGGCTCCTCCGAACCATCACGTATTTCTCTCTATTTCTCCGCACTTTAATTGCACACTTCGTAAAAAATAAATAAATAAATAATAATAATAATAACAATAATAAATAAAAATTGCACACTTCGTTATTCATTCTAGCTTCGCCACAGCTCGGCTACAAAATAAATGAAATAAAACTTCTTTGTATCGCTATTTATCTAAAATATGCTATATTTTTATATTTAATTTTGTATGTCATGTTTAACTTTTACACAACACACACAAATACATAAAAGCAACAATTACCAATAGTATTTACAGGTTGCTGATCCAAATATTACCCTGGTGTCTGCGCGCGCAATGAGTTACATTTTTTATGGTGAACTTTCATTTATAAAACTTTGCAGGATGTTTTTGTTCACTTAGATCCATGTTACACACACTACATAATTTTCAAAACTCCATAATAGGTGTGTGGAAGAGCTCAACAAGCAGTATTTTTCCCTATTCTTCTGCTGTATTAACATTTTAATGAATGAAGTAACCCCGCTGTGTTAAATCCTTACCTAGTTTGGTGTTCTGGATCAAAAATAGCCAGCCCTTTTAATATATATATATATATATATATATAATATATATATATATATATATATATATATATATATATATACACACACACACACAAATTTATATATTGTTGCTGGTAGTACAAATCGTCATGGAAAATATACACTACACACTTTACATAGGTGAACATAAAAGCTTATTAATTCAATTCAAGTTTATTAATACAGCAAAGGAGCTTTACAGAAAAAGCTTTAATGGTCAATATGAGAAGTGTTCCGTCATCAGTCGGAGATGAGTGTGTGAGGCGGCAGTGATATACAGCTATTAAACGGCATGTGTCGAATAAACGCCATCTAGACATGGATTATATAAAAACAGATAAAAATGTAGTATCTGATAGTTGAATTGTGGGACAGGTTCTTTAAAAAACATAACAAAAATTGGTATTGGTAATTATTAACAATTTAAATTACAAATATATATATATATATATTTAAATAAATAATAAAAATTTAATAGAATAACAAAAAAATGTATTGTAACATAAACAATTTAAACTATTTCCAAAACTTTTTTTTTTTTTTTTACAGTATGCACAAATCTTGTCTGATATGTCGAAAACTGCATTTCTAGCCAGACTTTGGTTAATTTGTTTTCTTCATTTGTTCTTTTCTAATTTAAGGTGCACTTCCTCTGGTGTCACAGATAAAAGACACCAATTTTCTCCCCTACGGTGTCTGTCAATCATTTTGCAGACATCCTTCAGGGGCGGTGCTTCGACAAAGGGGTGGGGCTTAGTTAAAGCTGCAATCATAGATGAGAACTGTTCTGTTTATTTCGTTTTCAAGTTAAAACCAAACCAGTGTGTGTGTGTGTGTGTGTGTGTGTGTGTGTGTGCGCACCCAGGAACCCTGACTTGCAAGAAAGAACACTAGTTATGTAAACAGTTTATTTGTGTATACTTTTTCAACATAAAGTCATTTGAACTACAGGGGCAGTAAAACCATAATGCAGAGGAAAGGGGCAAAAACAAAAAAAAAAACAGGAAATAAAAAAATTAAAATAAATACAAAGCATGAAAACAGATTTAATCAAAATAAATGCAGTATTGGATTTGTACAGGGAAACTCCAGATGAGCGTCAGGATGTATTTACACAAAGCTATGAACAGCAGTCTCCAAGACACACCGTCCCAAAGTTTCTCACACACTCTCACATTTATCATCATTTGCAGTAAATAAAAGGCATTTTACAAAACCAGAGGAAAAAGGTTGCGGATGAAATGACAGGTGACTGTATAAAAGGCCTGGTCGAAGCCTAATAAATATCCAGGGTTCAGATGGAGAGACACACAGCCACTGATTGAGCAGGTCCATATATGGGCGTTGAGGAGCGGGCAGGAAGCACTCCAGCTGCTGAGAGAGAGAGAGAGAGTGAGAGAGAGAGAGTGGTTACGCACTGACAGAAGCCCAGCGGGGGAAAGATGCGATTGGCACTGCTGGAGACCCAGCCGTCAGGAGCGTCAGGAGCTCACGCAGGCACAGATCCACTGGACACGGCACCAACCACAGGACACGAGCACCACCACGCCCCAGCACGGCCCGCTCAGGACACATCTGCACACAACAACAGCAGAATCAGCACACACACACACACACGAGAGCAGAGAGAGAGAGAGAGAGAGAGAGGACACGTACAGCTGGCAGGCTGCTCTCCAAACCGCCTCATCAGCTGGTCATGGGTGAACTTCACGAACGCATCGTACTGCTCTGGAAGACAAGAACACACACACAACGCCATCAGTAATCGGATCCGCCAGCGCTGGAGATCGCCTTCGCCAGCGTTTCAGGTTAAAACACTGCAGCTGGGTCGAGCTTTGTTTTCAAATCAAATTATGCTGTCGTCTACAAATAGGATAGCTCACGAAAACGAGAATAATCCCATGATTTACTCTCCCTCAAGCCAGTGTATGACTTTATTCTTTCAGAGTTATATCAAACATGTCCTGCCTCTTTCCAGCTTTATAAAGGGATGACATTTTGAAGCCCAACAAAGTGCATCAATCAATGATTAAAGTAAATCCACACGCCTCCATGGGTTAAAGGGATAGTTCACTTTGAAATTATTTTTTGGTATGTTTTATCTTAACTCAAGCGCATCCGAGATGTAGGTGTCTTTCCACAGTACTTTCAATTTTGACATTTTTCAGTCAAACCGTTGTTGTCAGTCATACACTGGAGGCTAAGGGGGTCCACCAAAGAGCATGCACAGAGAAGTCCAAATTACACATGATTTAATGACTCGTAAATGTAAGTACACATTGATGGCCTAAGACACGAAACGAGCGGTTTGTGTGAGAAAACCAACAGTGTTTATATCGTTTTTACCTCGTGTAATCACAGTGATCTGAATCAGTTGTTCAATGTCCAACTGAACCGAACTGAATCAGTTCAATGTTACGCGGGAAGTGATCGCTCGCGTGTGACGTCACTCAATATTTACACGGAGATTTTGGAAGTTTTACCTTTTACTAAACGATATAAACACTGTTGGTTTTCTCACACAAACCGCTCGTTTCGTGTCTTAGGCCGTCAGTGTGTACTTACATTTACGAGTCATTAAATCATGTTTAATTTGGACTTCTCTGTGCATGCTCTTTGAGGTGGTGACCATAGACCTCCATTATATGACTGACAGACAAGAACGGTTTGACCTAAAAATATCAAAACTGAAAATACAAAGTGAACTAACCCTTTAATAAAGGCCATCTGAAGAACAATCTCTTATAAACTATAATTACTGGCTTCTGGTAACGGCCGTCCACGAGCCAGGACAGTTTATAATATAACTCTGTTGGTCTGTTGAGGGAGAGTTAATCATGTGATCTCTCATTTTTTGTGGGTTATCCCTGTAAGAGCATGTGATCCTCAGGGATGGATGTATTCTCGACAGCGGATACCTGCGAGTTTGGTGGTGAGGATCTCGTCGTACTCTTCCCGCACCTTCTCCTCGCGCTCCTTCAGCAGCCGCTCGCAGATCATGCCCACCTGCTTCAGCGTGAACAGCGGCTGCTCGCGGCGGGACGGGGACACGGCCCCGGAGGACACGCCTGCGGGAGACAGAGCGCTGCGTCAGTCCTGGGTCAACCATCATCAGAAGCAGACACTCGCTGCGTACTGGACGCTATATTCACCACATCCTTTAAGCATGAAAATAACATTAGCCTATAATCAATTCTTCAACGAGGGGTGCACCGGTAGGATTTTTGTTTGATACTAGGGCTGGGCGCTAAAACGATAATTATCGCGATATAATTTTCCTCGATAAAACGATATCAAGAGGTCGATAAATGTTCAATAATGTTTATGCGTCAAAAAAGCGGAACGAAACTCATTTAAACCGCGCGCGCCACACGGAGCATTTATCCGCTCGGGTCAAAGTCCAAACGGCAGTGCATTGAGCGGAGTGTGAGCTCACGCAGACGCGCCTCTCATCGTTTTGTTCATGAGATCCAGTGAGAAGCACTTGAGTTCAGCGAAGAACACAAATGTCAAGTTTAAACCAGTTTAAAGGCAGATGAAACACCGCTGACAAAAAGGAGAAACACTGTGTGCAGCAATACAGTCACAATCTGAATTGATACTGAATCCATTTAGCCTACCATGGATTTACTGTAAGGTTAGCCTGGTAATATTTCTGCACCATGAAATGTGGGATATACATACTGAATTGTATAATAATATCAATGTTGACAATGTATTATGACTAATGGAATATAAGTACAGTATTTAATAATGTATTTACTTTTAGCTGTTAGGCTACTGTTTTTCATACAAAAAATACAGAAACCATAAAGTTATGCCATGATAGTGAGGAGCTAAGTTATCTGGTTTTATCTGTGGTTATCATGATCTAAATGCATGATACTGAATGACCAACGGTTAACTTGAATACAACTCAAACAGTCAGAATATTACTTTTTACCAAATAAAAATGTAGTTGTTACATAAGAAAAAAGAAAAAAAAAGAAAAGATGTTACTGTTTTTGTTAATGAACATAAATTTAAAGAGTAGTTTAAAAACACAATTAACACTCTGGTTTATACAACTTTCACTTTGTTGCAAAAATCTGCCTTGAAACTTGAAAAAAATAAATATTTGACATATAGCGTGATAATTATCGATATCGACTGATATAAAAAAAAAAATGATCGTGATAATTTTTTTTTCAGCCCTATTTGATACCAAAATAAACATTTTTTGTGATAGCCCTAATTATCAAAAGGCAGTTAACTTCTTGACATGCATCTCCAGGAAATGACATACTCGACCACTGAGGCATCTACACTACGAAAGCCATCCGGAAGAGGTGGAAAGTGGACAAGCTCAAACCACTTGAGCCCGTTTACACGTAGTGTCGTCCACTCGTAATCCGATGGACCAAAACACTTCTTTTAACAGCATGTGTAACCCTCTGGGGACCAAAAACGCACCATCATCTACGGTTTCTTAAATTTGGGTGAAATCACGGCCTAGCGGTGTCCGGTTCAGAAGAGCAGAGAACGGCGCACACACACGGAGCGTGATCTGGAGTACGCCGGCGCCGAGGGCCTATCCAGACTGAGGCACCGGTTTCTAAGCTTTTTGAAGAAGCTCCTCACAGCAGATTTCGTGTTTGAGTGTGGACTGTGAAGCCAGAGGCATTTAAAAACAATGATGTGCAAGTTTATATTTATACTGTCATGTGACGCATATTGTACCAATAGACATTCATGTTTATACCGGGATTGTGCCTGTAATGCTATCCACTTTCACACGGTCGCTAAAGATATGTTACTACACATCACAGTCCTGCGAAGATGACAGAATTCACTCACATTTGCTGTCCTGCAGCGAAACATGAGCGCAGTTTTAGCGTTTTCGACCAAACATATAATGGTGAGTGTGTGACGCAGACCCTAGTAAAAACGCTGAGATATTTTACTAAATAAAATGATCCCGCCAGAAGAATTGCACAATAACTTTTATTTTTCCGTCGGTATCATCAGTGAGCTTTTACGCATGCGCAGTAAAGGAGAATTTAGCATTTTCAGACGTTTCCCAAAGGTTTCTCATCCAGACTGAGACGTGGGAGTACGCCAGTGTGGACGGAGAGCGTTTATTTTAAAGGAAGTACGCAGATGAGCACAGGCTTGGCCCGAGTGGCGTCCGGCAGTACCTGTGCTGGAGGAGGCGTGCGGCCCGGACTCGAGCCCACACACGGACTCGCTCTGCTGGAAGCTGCTCTCCAGGTGTCTCCGCTTCTGCATGCGCTTGTACTCCTGCTTGATGTTGCTCAGGATTTGCTCTGCGAGAGAAAAGCAAAGCATTCACAATCATACAGCGACTCCAGAACATGATCACATGGGAAGAACTCCAGTTCACTATTCTCAACTCGCTGAAACATTCATCCCAGTTTGCCAGGCATTAGTTTCTGCTATGAAACGACCCAAGAGAAGAAATAAACCAAAGACTTACAGCTGAAAGTGCTTGAGCTTATACTGTCTGTGATAGTGTGCCGAACATTAATATTACATAATTAAACTGGTTCAATTTTGTATCTACATACACACTGCTAATCTAACACACAGTGAAAATGACATGAATATGAAAGACTGGGAAACATAATATAGAGCAGGATAGCTTGAAATCAACAGTTCAGTTTGTCAATCAAACAGTTCCAGAGTGTGTGTGTGTGAGTGTGAGAGAGACAGAGTGTGGGAGTTTAAGCCTGCAATGTATGGGAAATTAAATGTTTATTAGATATTCAAAGATTAGTTTAAAGGGATACTCCACCTTTTTTACCATATACTATGGAAGTCAATGGGACCGGAAACTGTCTGGTTACTGAAATTCTTCTAAATATCAGAAAACCGGCTGAATGGATTCGAAAAGGGCCAAGTGTTTAACTCTGGGGGAGTTGTAAAATGAGCCTATTTACCCAAAAGAGTGGAGTATCCCTTTAAGTACAAACGATATTAACTTAAAATGTATAGGTTACTATACAGTGCACAATAAAACAAATTCAATAAACTGTATTCATTGAGTAATAATAGCCTTTAAAGTGAATAATTGAACATTATATTATTTTTAAAAAATGAACATTTAATACAATTACATTAAAGATGATTGTGAATAATGTCGGGTAAAAGCAAATATGTTTATAAACTAAGCTATCAGGTTAATTGAGTAACTGTGTGCTATGCTAGTAGTACATAAGCCAAGTGGTGCACACATTAAAGGTCATTATAACGTAGTTCAACTTCAAGCATCATTTAGTGTGCGATTTTGCAGGAATTGTAATCAGGCGCTAAAGAGAGTACCTTGGGGTCCTAATGGAGACCCGATTTCGAGGACATGATTTGTCACCACAGTTTCACTCGGATAAACGTCACATTATATTAGAAAAACTAGCGCAGCTTCCCTTATACGTCGTGTTTTTACTTCCGGAAACCACTGTTGCAGTATTTATAATGACACACACACACACAGCTGTGACTCCTCGCCCACTGACGGACATTATTCAGCGTCTCAAAAACAAAACAAAGAAAAGCCCCCCTGCCTGAACCAGACCGCTGAGGTCGACGTCACTTCCGGTCCATGACGGAACACACAGGACGCCAAAACCGACCCCCTTATCAACATCACAAACAATAATGCTGCTAATACACCGATAATGACAGTTAATAAATAAACTATTTTAACGTATTTCTCAAACATGGTCAATAATCGTGGCACACAACACAATCTGTCTGAAGCCCGAGTTATTAAACATCTGTCTGTACAGTTAGCAGCATTCCTGGCCCGTGTCGATCCGGAAAAACTCGCTACGGTTTGATGCTCTAACATTAGTTTACAGTGTAAACGGAGAGTATCTGCAATAACGAGGCTTACATTTAGCCTAGTGTGTTTTGATGATGTCGCCAGATAACAGGAGTAACGTTACCCCCGTCCAGGGAGTTTTAGCATGATTTCACACGTCCACACACACACACACAGTCTGGAGTGTCTGAAGAAGTGAGGTCTGAAGACACACACACACTGACCTGTGGTGAGTGCGGAGGACACCCTGCCGAAGGGCGAGGGCTCCATGCGCAGGTACTTCTGCGGGGACGCGCTCGAGCTGGACGGAGACAGGGGCGCGCACCTCCTCCTCTTCGGGGACGCCTGGTTCAGCAGAGGGTCGAAATCCATAGTCCTTTTCAGAGTAGCTCCACACGCCATCTTATAGCGAGAGATTTGGGGGGGGTTATTAAAAAAAGAACGTGGCGAGAAGAAATAATCCGCTCGAACAGCGAAAGCCCCCTGCTACGATCTCAAGGGAACACGACCCAATCGATTCGTTTTTATTCAAATTCTGCGTTGACCTTCGGGCCAAAACGTTGACTAAGCAAGCACAGACGCGTATATGCACGGGGAAATGCTGTTATGGAGTCGATACTCCTCATGAAAGCACCGATGATTTCGGATTGTGCCGAGCTCACGTCCGACGCCTCTGGAGCGAGCGCTAGCCGGCTAACAAATATGGCGTGGAAACAAAACATTTGACGACGCCGCTTCTCTGCGCATGCGCGGAGACTTTCAGTTGAAGCCGGTACTTGCAGTTTTATGCAAGATTCTTCCCCACGCTCTTTTGCTGCCAAGAGCCGATATTAAAACTACATATCCAACAGGGCCCTGCTCGCTTTTCTCTCCGAGTGAAGTCGCCCATTGGTGGTTTTGGATTGTTTGTGGATTTGAAAAAAGCCCCTAAAACAACACGTCTAACTCCTGACGGGCTCCTGTTTGGTGTTAAATGTGCTTAAACGTTTAATTGAAATAAAACCGAGTGAAGATTGTAAATTCAAATATGTATGTTAATAATAAAACATAAAAGAACAGACGTAAATATAATACATTTCAAAAGAGGGTCAGCAGGCGTCCTTTCATTGACTGGAACGTTCCTAATATTCGGTTTGTTTTCATGTTCCCATTATACAACCATCTGTAACAATTTTTCAAAAGTATGATCATACACATATTAGTTTTCTTTCATCACTTAAAAGGTTAGTTGACCCAAAAATTATCATTCTGTCATAATTTACGGTGTTGTTCCAAAATTATTTGACTTTGTTTGTTCTGTGGAATATAAAAGATTTTTTAACACTGCTGGTAACCACTGACTTTCATTGTATAGGCCGGGAAAAAAAACATTCCTCACAATGTGTTTTTCATTTTCAATAGAAGAAAGAAACTCAGAGGTTTGAACGATGACAGAATGATACTTTATGGTCCGTTTAACCCAATCATCATTTTCAGCTTACTTAAATCTAAAAAGCCTTAAAATTCCTGAGTGAACCAGCTGTGTTTAAAGCTTTGCTCATTAACTTACATACAGAGCGTTTAATGGTTTAGTCCCTCATTAATGACACACTATAATCCATCACGTTCACTATATGATCACAGCATGATGCACAACAGGAGGCAGATGCTTTGGCTTAGCACTGTTCAGGACTCACTTTCTCAGCTTACGCCGTGACTAAAGACTTGTTTTTCAGTCAAGCACACGCCTAATTAGTTCATTCATCCCAGGGTTATGCTGTTATTCAGGTCCGCTGGAAAAGAAGACACCTCTCATACAACTCTGCTTTCAATCAACTGAATGGCATCTATGCTAATATTAGTCTTTTTGCATTGGGATGCTTATCCTGAGAGTACATGAATCTGCGAGATCCAGCTTGACGTTGCTCTCCGAGGTCTTCGAAGAACACTGCGAGAGACAATCAGCCAGTCAACATCTGTGTCCTTTCAGCTTTCCATTATAGACAGAGGATGAACTACTGCTGCTTATTTAGATCTCTTGAGAGCTAAAATAGTGGCTATATTTGATGAAGAACTAACTTACTGCCATTCACAACTCCTCTCCTGTGGCCTCATGGGACAGTAAAGAGTCCTTTGGATGTCCATTGAACATCAGCGGAAGAAGATCATCTGGTACTTCTCGACTACTGTTTTATGACTACTGTGAATTCAGACATACTACTCTTTTCATATCCTGCTTTTTACATACGATATAGTCCATAAGTTGACTACTTGTGTCTATTGGTGGTTGGCAGGCCAATGTGGGATTTCAAATTTAAAAGGTGCCATTCAAAATCAATGTTGATATCAAGAATTTAGTTTTTAATAGTAGAAATATCATCTTTTTGACAAACTAATGGCCGTCTGGACCGAACTGGTAAAGCACAAATGTGTACTAGTTAACCAGTCAAACATAAATTCGGCTTACTAGTTAATTAGTGAGCGATCACTTCCAGACCGAAGCGCCCGTGCCGTCAGATCATTTTGTCATGGCTATGATTAAAAGAGGTAAAACGATATAAATATGTTCGTTTTCTCACACAAACCGCTCGTTTCGTGTCTTAGGCCATCAATGTGTACTTACATGTACGAGTCATTAAATCATGCTTAATGTGGACTTCTCTGTGCTGCTCTTTGGTGGACCCCCTTAGCCTCCAGTGTATGACTGATAGACAACAACGGTTTGACTGAAAAATGTCAAAATTGAAAATAATGTGGAAACAAAGACGCCTACATCTTGGATGCCCTTGAGGTCAGATAAAACATATCAAAAATTAATTTCAAAAGAATGTGACAGTGTTTTGCAGTCCCTGCCACTGATATAAGTTATCTGGAAGTGGATCCATTTAGCATCCAACAACTTTTCACCAAAGTGCACACGGGCAAGGCCACGGGCCCTGATGGCCGTCCAGCCTTTCTGCTCAAACTTTCGGTCCCACTTTATATTAAGTGGCTTTAAGTACTATGTACTTACATCAAAAAATAAGTACAATGTGTTATTGTGTTCCTGTTGTATTGTAAAACACTTTTGCTGCTATTGAGGTGTGATAGGGGTAAGATTAGGGACAGGTGTGGTGGTATGGGTCGGTTTAAGGGTAGGTTAAGGTGCAAGGGTAGGTTCAACATTGTAATTACAAGTGTAATTACATAAATTAATTACATGCAGGTATTTTTAAAATGTAAGTACAATGTAAAAACATGTATGTACACAATAAGTCCATTGTATCAAATTATTAATTTCAATGTAAGTACATAGTACTTAAAGCCACTTAATATGAAGTGGGACCCCAGTTTGCCTAGCTAAGCAAGGACGCAGTACTGATGACACAATCATTTGTATCTCGCACTTTATTTCTAAGCACCTTGAAAATATTGAAGCTTATGCTAGAATCTTGTTTGTCGATTTTAGTTCAGCTTTTAATACAGTGCAAACTCTAACCTGTCTGTATACGCGAAGTGAACCGTCTTTATAAAGTATCTTCTTATTAAACGGTCTGTACACTTACAAAGTTCTCAATGCTTCGTTTTGCATGTACGGACCCTCATTATGTTACTGTGTTAGTGTGGGGCTATTTTGAGCCTTGTTAGTGGTATAAACTAGCGATTTCTTTTTACTTAGTACATGCCCCCAGTCCTAGCATTATACACTAAGTTTTTAGAGATAAAACTCTTTACATTCGATTATCATGAAAACAAATCTCAGAGAATGATTGACTAGCTACCAAAGTTTTATTAGACCAAAGTTCTCCTTTAAGGACAGCATATGCCTAGTCTGGATACGAGGACTAATGAATTTCCATTCATCTTAATGGAAGCTGGTCCGCAAGCATGTAGGCAATTCAAATGGAGTCAGAAATATTGTAATTTTGAGTTCGGAGCACGAGATCTGACTGAGAAACTCTTATAGATTATACATGAGTTATGATGTTGAAAGGGGCACCTTAATTTGAAACATGGTGGAAATACTGGTCTATTAAATAATAATTATATATTACCAAAACCCATTGAGATGGTAGATCGACTTACAATAGGTTGAATGACGCGTCTGCCATCTCCTGAAGGTGTCTGTATCGCTTTTACTTGCACTTTGTAACTTCGGGTAGGAACCCGAGCACAAAAAGAACTACAAAATTCGACCGCTTTACGGCATACGTCACTTCCCCCACCACCCACAACTTCCTCAGAATCTAACGTTAGTGCTCAACAAGCGTTTGATTGCCGTCTGTATGTTTTCGTCATGCCGAACAACAGCTACAAGGAAGAAGGCAACGGTTTTATCAGAGGAAACTAAAAAAGAAAAGGAGAGAGTGACAAATTAAAAACCAGGACTAGGATTAACACATTGATCCAGCTTTTGCTTCGCTCGCTGGCGTGAGCTAACGGAGGAGAAAGAGTGCTCGACCGATGCGGACGCTTGCCTGCACACAAATGCCGTTTCTGAGGTAGCTGCTAACCCAGATAAATTCATATAAGCAGTGTAGTATTTTCTAGTATTCCGGCCACAGCCGATGGTGTTATGAGTGTAATGAAATGCCCACAGCCCAGTGTTCATTTCTACAAACAGTCCGCCTCAGAGCAGGGCTCGCACTAATAAAATCAGCTCATGTCAAATATAACGTTAGTGAACGTGCCCACGACTCATTAGTACCCACAAACACTAACTTTACACACCACATGTCCCACGGTTTCTGTAAAAATAAACCAACAAATAATGTTACAGTCAGCTCTGGCCGACGGTGTTTTCAGTGCAGTGAATGTGTCCCCTGTCCCGCGCCCACATTCACTCACAGACATGATAATCCCCACGGGGATCACCCCGCTCGCTCTCTCTCAGCAGACTGCTATAAGGGAATTAAGCGCGGCAAGGCTGCCCGGCCCGCCTCATACACTGCAAGCACCATAGACAGTAAAAGCACAAGCACACACAATCTAAAGACACGGGAGGCTGACCGGTTGACTGTTTGTTGACTTTAATTTGCGACAGTGCTGCGGAGCTTGTGGCCTCTAGGGACGCTGGACGTGAAAATTACATGTCGAGCACCATCTAGTGGCCAAAAAGTTCCGCATTGTGGCTTTAAACGCGTCAGCACTGTCTCTTCTCTCCGGCATCCATCCCTAGACCTCCTCCCTCCCACATTTCTTTGCACACAGTAAAGATGTCTGCCAATGTCGTTACTATCCCACTGCTCTTGCTACATACCATTCACTTTACTCTGAATAACAGCTTTCCCCTCAGCTTTGCACAAAGGAACATTGATGTTAATCACATCTAATTTCAGGGCCTGTTTTGCTAGAATTGCTGAAGTTCTTCTTCTTCGTTTGATATTTTATGGCGGTTGGAAAACCAACTTTCGGTGCATTACCACCACCAACTGGACTGGAGTGTGAAGCACTTAAAAATGAAAACAATAATCAACTTTTAAAAAAACAACTAACCATCCCTTAAACTTCAAATTCTCCAGTCTATTCCTATTTCTTTGAGATACTTCATTATCGCACTGTATATTTTTACTTGTTCAACTTGCTTTCCCAATAAACTTTCCATACTGAATACTCCCACACCCAATTTCCTTACTATCCTCTTAAGTATAACCTTTCTTTTCTATATTTTTCACATTTAATTATGTTCAATTGTTTCTGCCTGATCACAGTACACATTTTCCCAGATCATGTTTTCCTATCTTTAACAAGGAATGATTTAATCGTGTGTGCCCTATTCTAACACGAGACAAAATTGTAGCTATCCTCTTTCCTATTCCTAAAAACACTTCTTCCATTTCCTACTTGCTTCTGAATACTATACAACTTTCTACCCTCATTATTCCATTGTTCTTGCCATTTATTTTTTATGACACTTGTTAGCAGAGTAACTTAGGCAGACAACAGGGTAATACTTTCACATCAACCAGTTTCTTTCTGACTGGCGCAGTTTATATGAAGTTGGCTGAAGTTTGCAGACTAAATCGTTTGTCCTAAATAATGTTGCTTAGTGTATTGTTGCGCTTTTGTTGGTGTAGTGTGAAAGGCCCGTGATCGGGTGCATCGGAAACCCCATCGGTGCGCGCGGCCGTGGGTGCGCGCGCGCGTGAGCAGCGCCGCCCGCCATTTTACATTATTGGGAATCAAGCGGAGCTCCGCCGGGGAGTCACTTACCCGCCCCCAGAACTCATATTCAGGACACACATACCCGATCAGACCAGCAGATCATCGCCAGGTAAGCGTGCGGCCGTGCTGGGCGAGCTTTCGCGGCGTTTCTCGCGGCGCAGGCGTTTATTTTACCGGTGTTCGTTAACAATGTGCGGGGCGCGCGCGGGGGGAGGGGTTTTACCGGACACGCTAAACAAGCGCAACACGAGCAGGCCTTTATAACACATTAAACGACTAAATATGTCCCCAGCGGTGTATTTGTATTGGTAATTACAGCGTGTGGTTGCACACTAGATTCGCCCTTGTTAAGTGTGTGTTTGTATGAGCATGTTTGTGTATGAGTCACGCTGCTGGGTTAGTAGGCTAATGCTAATGTAGCTAACGTTACATTGATTGAAGACGCGCGCCGGAATCGGATTTAACACCATAAACTGTTTTTATCTCGTAACTGTGCTAGGAATTTCTGCGGAATGTGCATTAATGGTACGTTTTGCGCAACGCGTTGTCGTCTTGCAGCTGTTTTAACGGTGATTTTGTTGGTGTGTGTTAGTTAGGGCCCTAGACCCAATGCTGCACGCGCGCACGTGTGTAATTAGCAGTAATGCTTGCTTAATGTGTGTGCACACACAGATAGCGGTCGTGGATGGTGTTTATCATCAGATTTCGTCTTTTCCTTGAGTTTAGAGTGAACTCTCGCACAGGTGTTTAATAATGAGGGAAGATGGTTGAGTGGGGGGCTGAAACATCACGCACGGGCACATGGACAGCACTTGTTTACTGTGTGCAAACTTTGTAGAGAAGTATCTGGGCTGAGTGTTTGTGGAGTGAGATTTACCCTTTCTGTTAGGGGTTTGGGTGGGCCTTTTGCTGGGATGATGTATGACTAACTGTGTAAGTAAATGAATCGCTATATTTAGCATTGCAATCTGGACGATTTTGAGATTGCAATACCGACTTTATGAAATCCTCATAAGATTGAATACCCACTTAATTTGTGTAATTGTCTACCCAAACCTGCAATAATTTGGCTCATTGCATTTGAACAGATTTCTGGAGACATGGCCACAGAACATATTAATGGGAATGGTACAGAAGAACCAATGGACACGACTGCTGCAGTTACCCATTCTGACCACTTCAACACTTTATTAGAAGCTGGTTTACCACAAAAAGTTGCTGAAAAGCTAGATGAAATTTACCTAGCAGGTAAGCCCAAACTCGGACCCTTCCAAATTGACTCCTCATCCTTTTTTGTATCACATTCAATGCATGTTGAACTGTACGTGTCATATGTTTTCTTGCATAGGGAATTGGCAGGTAATTAGCAACTTTGTGTGGTTTCACCGCAAAATGGGTACTGTACTGCAGCGTTACATGATGCTGAGTCGCGATGACACGCCGGGCGCAGAAATAAAGGCTGGATTGAGCGTGTCTGGTCGGATCCGGAGAGGGGATTAGCTCTCGTTGTTAAAGCGGGGGCGGGTGGGGGGTGTCCCGGGGGACGCGGGCCAGCTGGGCGTGTGCGGGGACAATAGAGGCAGCTGTCTGGAGCGGGACAGGTGATGCGCCCCTACGGCTTATCACTGACGGTGAAGCGGGCGAGAGGACTGCCCAGATAATCGTTCATATTCATCACTATATTAATGTGGAGAGGTGCTAATGCTCGCGGGGAAGCGTCCGAGACGGCGGTGCTGTTCCAGTAGTCGTGGTTTGATTGCCAGTATCTTCGTGAGCACTGTGGCCGGTGCAAAGCCCAACAGTTGTGTGTGATATCAGACCTCCTGATTTAGAGAGAAATAACAGCGGCAACACAATTGCTTCAATTTTTTTTTTACATTTTTTTTTAAATTGGATAATATATCAGGGCAATTTCGTTTTTAAACTCAAACTGGAACATAATGCCAAATGAGTTTAAAGTTTTACATTACATAAACTTTTGCATCCTTAAAAAAATAGGAATAGGTTATTTAGGTATGTGCATATTATTGTAGTGTATACAGTCTAAATAATTTTAATAATTAATAATTTTTTTGTTTAATTTATTTTAGCTGTTTTCGAAAAGCCTTGCTTAGGGACCTGAGATGCAAATTAGCTAATTCTACAATCACGCTGGGCAATACATATTTTCCAGCTTTCGACTGGAATCATACTGTACTTATTGAATACAATAAATCTGTGAAAAACGTTATTTCTCAATCAGGAGAGACACCAGATAATAGTGCTAATTTTACGTGCAGACTTTGAAATGTCAATCACGGAGAAGGGTCCTCTTGTTTTTAAGCAGGCTACACAGAAGACGTGTAAAAGAGGTTGGGGAAATGTTTCAGATGTCCAGAGACTTGTTTTAATTTTTATAAATGCATATTTACTGAACGTTGAGAGTATGTGAAGGTGTTTAACAATTTTCCTTTCACCTACTGATAGAAAAGTATGAGCTATTTTACTTTTTTCGATAGCGTTCACTTTCTTTAAGCCGGTCTAATGATCAGACAGAACTGTTAAAGAAACGTTAGCTGAGGCTCTCAGTGCCGAGACTTATTTTTAATGCTAGCAAACGTTAGCTCCATCTCTTAACGGCTAAACAGAAACACTTATCTGCCGATGAAATTACTTTAAAAGTGTTTATCCCGTATTCTCAAGTCATTAGCTGCGCTGCCACTGCTGAAGCCCAGTCCACATGATGATACACACGAACTCTCTCTCAGAGAACCCCTGATGAATATTGGTTACTCTGACTGGACGGGCCGCCCGCAAGGCGTCCTGCAGCCGTGAGGTCGCGTGTCAGCGCTGAGGTTTCGCTGGTTTTTTCCCGCAGGCCTGGTGGCGCACAGTGACCTGGACGAGAGGGCCATCGAAGCACTGAAGGAGTTCGATGAGGAAGGGGCACTGCAAGTTTTGGTCCAGTTCAAGGAGAGCGACCTATCCCATGTGCAGGTGAGGCCACTCGCTGGGCTGTGTGAGAGATTCGGGTGAAGCACGGAGAAAGTTAACCACCATCATTCTCACAAGGGTTGGTTATATTAGGGCAGTGGAATATCACAAACTAAAAAAAAGATGCATTTAAAACTAGGGCTGGGTATTGATAGGTATTTCACAATTTGATTTCGATTCAATATTGATTTATTAGCTTCAATAATAAGTAAATACACAAGTAATTAAGTGCCTGAGTATCTTTTTAAATAATGTGCGCAGTATTACCAATGTTAAAGAACAAATTGACCCCAGCATGTTTGTTTCCTGTCATGGTTTATTCAGCAGAATAATCTGTACAATATTGTTTGTGTTGAATACAAACACAACTGTGACAAGCACTGCACAGTGCTTTAACAACACCTCTAAAGTGCATGTAACTAAGTAGTAGAAAGTATATTTCTTCCTATACATTCAAGTTATAAAAGAAATGTAAACGGAAGCACAAAATGTGCATACTAAAAAAAAGTCTAATATTATAATTTTGTAAACGATAATACTTAACAGCTGATCACACTTAACTGCAATTGCGAGTTATCAAGCCAATTTTAAGGGGAAAAAAGACTAACCTTTTTCCCTCTCAGACTAGTTTATATCTCACAATTCTGACTTTATATCTCGCAATTCTGAGAAATAAAGTCAGAATTGCGAGATGTAAACTCCCAATTGTGAGAAAAAAAGTCAGAATTGTGAGTCCCAATTACCTTTTTTATTTTCCGTTCTGTGGCGGAAACAAGCTTCCATAGTTCCCGGCTTACAGTGCAATCCAAAATGAGCCCAAACGTCGGCTTTTAATGTTGGCGGTGCAGGCTTGAACGGAGTGCAGCTGCTGTTCGTCATCGTGCTGTTTTGCTAAAGCACGACTTCTACAACGCTGAATGTTCTCACTAGATTGTAGCCCACAGCGCCGCCACTGGCCTGGATGGCTGAATCGATTCATAGGATTTGATGAATCGATATTGAATTGAGAAGCAAAAAAATTGCAATGCATTGATGAATCGATATTTTTACCCAGCCCTATTTAAAGCCTTTCCACATACACATATCTACATGTTGCAACGTTCCAATGCACCATGCTTTATAATAAAATTCATACAAGCAAACAACACCTCAAGAATCCTTAAAGGGGTTGTTGGATGTCCATTTTCCACAAGTCGGTCTTTGTGTAAAGTTTGTAATACACTTTGGTTAAAAGTTAAGTGTTTAGGCTTTTTGAGGATTTAAAAGAGTGAATGGCTTTTTTTCATTGTATGGTGGTTGTCCACACTCTGCAAAGACGCAAGGAAACGCCATAAAAGTGAATTTAAAGACCCCTTTAATAAAAAAAATTCACATTAATCCTGACCGGTTCTCTCTCTCTCACACACAGAACAAAAGTGCCTTTCTCTGTGGAGTGATGAAGACCTACAGGCAGAGAGAGAAACAGGGGACCAAAGTTCTAGATTCCACTAAAGGACCAGATGAGGCAAAAATTAAGGTTCGTTTTGACCTTTTCACACTTAATTTCCTCTGAAAGCATGCCTCTTGATTCATCGCTTCGGTCTTGTTTCAGATTCTGCTTGATAGAACCGGCTACACCCTTGATGTCACCACAGGTCAGCGCAAGTACGGCGGGCCTCCGCCAGAGTCCGTCTACACAGGAGCTCAGCCCTCGGTCGGCACGGAGGTAAGCGCATTCGTGCTGGGAGTTCGTGAAGCGCTAGATCTAGATTACGCAAAGGCTGTGTAAATGATGACTTATGTACACTGTGCTGGAGTAACTTTGTTACGATGACAGTTACCGCTAAGATCTGACTCGACAGCCTCCCCGCATTAGAGAGCTGTCTGTCTGCTGTACAGCAAAGGCCCCGATATACTCTCCGCAAAGTGCTTGTGTTATTCGCTTAGTTGTGAACACCCTACCATATTGTTTTGTTTTTTTGGGTACATGAACTAAATGAAAATGTTGCCTAAGTTTACATTTAAGTTAAGTATATTTTTTTTCAAGCAATTAATTAATGGTTTTAGTTAACAGGCGTCACAATCAATTATTATAGTGAGTAAATGAATCACTCTTTCAGTGCATGCGTTTAATGCTGATACACTGGAGATTCAGTGTGGCGTACCACAAGGCTCAGCACTAGGACCTCTGCTGTTCACTCTGTACGTGCTAAGTTCGTGAACTCATTGCTCGCCGGGGTGTTTATGCGAGCTCTGATCTGTTCTCTCCGCGCTGCAGATCTTCGTGGGGAAGATCCCAAGGGACTTGTTTGAAGATGAACTCGTGCCTCTGTTTGAGAAGGCCGGGCCGATCTGGGACCTGCGCCTGATGATGGATCCTCTGAGCGGCCTGAACAGGGGCTATGCCTTCCTCACTTTCTGCACTAAAGAGGCTGCACAGGAGGCCGTCAAGCTAGTAAGAGATGCTAATCGGTCACATTTTGTCCAGAAAAATGTAGTTGGCTAGTAATAGACATGGGTGTTGCTTAGCAAGTGAGGCTTTGGTAATGCAACCGTTCAATCTGTTTTTTTCCTCCCAGTGGAACAATCACGAAATTCGCTCGGGCAAACATATTGGCGTGTGTATATCAGTGGCTAACAACAGACTCTTTGTGGGCTCCATTCCCAAGAGCAAGACAAAAGAGCAGATTGTTGAAGAGTTTTCCAAAGTCACGGGTGAGTTTTGCCCTGAGAACGAGGGCGTGTTCCTGCGCATCTCTGTGTTTTCGTTCACTTGGATTCTTTAAATATGCGTTTAATGTTTCTTTCTTTTGTTTTTGTGGTAGAGGGTCTTACTGACGTAATCCTTTACCATCAGCCTGATGATAAGAAAAAGAACAGGGGCTTCTGTTTTCTGGAGTACGAGGACCACAAAACGGCAGCGCAGGCTCGCCGGAGGCTCATGAGCGGGAAGGTGAAGGTGTGGGGCAACGTGGTCACCGTCGAGTGGGCCGATCCGATCGAGGATCCCGACCCGGAGGTCATGGCGAAGGTCAGGACATGATCACTGAGAGGTTCATTATGAGTGGTTTATGAGCATCTCTCTCGTGTGACACTGCAGACGATGGGTTGTGTATGCTGTTGTGAAGCACTAGTGTTTCATGCTAACTGAATCTCTGCACTCCAGCCGGATGCTGGTCTTGTTTACACCTGGTCAGATCAGAGAAAATGCATGAAGTGACCGGTGACTAAAACACCCAGGTCCAGTTTACACCAGATCTAAACTAGAGCCAGACCGATGTATCGGCAGGGCCGATATTAGGCATTTTCTAAAATATCGGTATCGGCAGTTATAATGGCCGATAAATTAATATTTCAAAAATGAATCGCGCTTCAAGCATGTCATGAGTGTTGTCAAAAAGTGCAGGTAAAGGGATAAGCAAGCTGACATTGTAATTATAAGGTAACTTATATAACTATAAGGAAATGTAGGGCCTAATTATTATTTTATTTATCAGAACTTTAATATATTTTGATGTTCCTCTGTTCTGTTGAGACAATAGAAACAAGTTTCTTTTTAAACTGCATTATCATATTATTTTAGTTAAAACTCATAAATAACTACAAATAACTAATGTTAGGGAAATCTGTTAATATTTTGTTGTGCATTTCTGAAATAATAATAATATCGGCCGATATATCGGATTTTAAAACAAACAAATATTTGTATCGGTATCGGCCTTCAAAATCCTTTATCGGTCGGGCTCTAATCTAAACGCTCATATTTAGGATCTGTCGGAGCTCACGTTGTCGTCTCGTCCGCTTCCAGGTGAAAGTGTTGTTTGTCAGGAACCTGGCGAACAGTGTCACAGAGGAAATACTTGAAAAGGCATTCGGCCAGTTTGGCAAACTGGAGCGAGTAAAGAAACTGAAAGACTACGCCTTCATTCACTTCGACGAGAGGGATGGAGCGGTCAAGGTGAGAACCGCTTTGAACGACACTTAATGAGGTTCGAAAGTGTTTTTAATGGTGATGTGCACGTTCACAGGCGCTGGCGGAAATGAACGGCAAAGATTTAGAGGGAGAGCACATTGAGATCGTGTTCGCCAAGCCACCCGACCAGAAGCGGAAGGAGAGGAAGGCGCAGCGTCAAGCAGCGAAGACGCAAATGTGAGTTTCACACATGTACAGCCTGCTCCGGCAGATCTCTGCTCCAAAACGCTGAAGACTCAGGTGTTTAATGTTTGGAGAAGGGCTGCACGATATATCGATCAATAATAGTAATAATAATATAATAATCAATAATAATAGTCCCATCGCAGGATGTATGATGTCATGTACAGGGATCGTAGTTAATCCGGCATCCGCACGGAACAGCTTCCCCGTTTCAGAACGCATGTGATGCGAAGTTTAAACCATCATTGGGTGAAAGTTTAGTTGCACGTGTTTAAGTCGAGTCCAGCAAGAGGACTTTTCTCCGCGCACACAGCCGAGTTCAGTTCTCTTTTTCTTGAGCTCGTCTCAGTGAGAATCCTCAAACACAAATCAGTTATGTTAAAAAGAAAGAAAACGAATGCGTGTCATTTATATTAGGTCCGTGCATTCATCTTAAAGGGACAGTAGCCTAATAAACCCGCAGCTGTTTGTCACAAATGCTGATCAAACAACAAGAGAAAAATAACGTTTGTACCTATTAAAACTCTTTTTTTATATATATATATAAATTGTATTAATTATTAGTTGTATTTCATTTATGCAGTGAAGGCTAATTTTACATTAGAGTATTCAATTTCTGTCCCTGAATACTGTTGGATTTACTTGAAAAACATAAAGAACTGCTTACTTCAATTGTTAGTATCTTCTATCGAATGCATCTATGCTTGTGATTTGGTTATAATTTTCAATGCAGATTTACTCCTCTAGAATGATGGATTTCAAGTAGAGATATAAAAATTTCACTAGATAATTTAATATATATCCTAGAAAAACGAAATATCTCAATGTACGTTTTGTTTCAATATCGTGCAGCCCTAGTTGAACTCTGCTGGACCGGACACCCTCAGTTAGGGCTGGGAGAATAAATCAATGAATCTTGAATTGAGAAATGATTAATTTTTTCAGAATGCATGAATTTCTCTCTCGAATTGGTTCTGAGCTTAGTTTATAACAGCAGATGATGCTGCGTGGTCTAATCTGCCGGCTTCCGTTTCCTTACTGTACACCATGTGATTGTGATGCATTGATTTACAGTCCCAGCCCTTCCCTCGATTGACGTCATTAATGCGAGCCGCTCTGTGTGGCCGATCGTAATCCTAAACTTGCCTCTGCTCTCTCTCTGGCACAGGTATGACGATTACTACTACTACGGCCCTCCTCAAATGCCGCCTCCTGCCAGGGGCCGGGGCAGGGGAGCCAGTCGGGGGGGCTACTCCTACCCGCCCGACTATTACGGCTACGAAGATTACTACGATTACTATGGTTACGATTACCATAACTACAGGGGCGGCTACGACGACCCGTACTTCGGCTACGATGACTTCCAGGCGCCAGCCCGGGGCCGAGGGGGGCGCGGAGGCGGAGCGAGAGGCGGGACGTCTCCGGTGCGGGGCCGAGGGGCCAGCGCTCCACGGGGCAGGGCGGGCTTCCCCCAGCGCGGAGGCGGGCCGGGGGCCAGCCGGGGCCCGCGCGGAGGAACCAGAGGCGGGTTGCTGCCGAGAGGCCGCGGGGTACGTGGTGCTCGGGGTGGACGCGGTGGAAATGTAGGAGGCAAGCGCAAAGCTGATGGCTACAACCAGCCAGATTCCAAACGGCGCCAGACCATTAATCAGAACTGGGGCTCGCAACCCATTGCACAGCAACCCTTGCAAGGTGGCGATCATTCTGGTAACTATGGTTACAAATCTGACAACCAGGAGTTTTATCAGGATTCTTTTGGGCAACAGTGGAAGTAGAGAATGTAGGGCTCTTTTTTTTTTTGTTTTGTTTTGTTTTCTTTCCAATAAAAACAAAAAAACAAAACTTTTTATAGAGACTTGATTGGCCCTCAAATCCATTAACGGTTGCCTCTCTCCTCCTCCTGGCGGGTTTTTTTGTACATATTTTAAGAATCCGCTTGGACTCGATCAGTAGTCACTCCCACCTGCTTCTGCCGAACTGTTTTTGTTTAATGTTTTGTTTTGGAAGTCGTTTCCTACCTTTTAAAAATCGGGATTTGAAATTTTTAAATTTGCAATTTTGTGCTCGATCTGTCTTATTTGGCTCTATAGTACCATGTATGTTCATAGGAATTTTGCTCTTCATGTCTTAAGTAGGTAACAGCAACAACAACAACAAAAACGAAAAATGAAAAGGAAAAAAAAACACTGTCTCTTAAACTTGTATTCAACAAAGTAAAAAAAAAAAAGAAGAAAAAAATTGCTATTTGTATGTTACAAAAGATAATGCTAGTCAAATAGCTTGTCTTGTTTTTGGGGAAAACGATTTAAAAAAAAAAAAAAAGAAAAGGAAAAAAAAAGGACTTTGATCCTTATTTTTGGCTTTACATTTTGGCTTGTATTCTTTGCTGTTTGTCTGCTTTAATAAACATACACGCACCAGTGTACAAAAACTCAAATTGTGTTTCAAATTCATGTTTCGGCAAATTCTCTCTTCAAATTGCCTACAAATTTATGGCTCCTTGTGGAAGAAAAGGACTAAAGGTTTGCTTGTAGACATGTGCTGCTACCTCCCTCTGCATGCCTTGAGCTCTCGTCTCGGTCCGCATCCTCTCTCCACTCAAGCTCTGTGTAAACACACACTCCCGCTCCACACGAGAGGCTTCTGTACTCGACTGCCGTGGGTTTTGTTAGAGAAACTCCACGAGGACAGAGGCTAAACTCGATGAAAGCCACAGAAAGCACAATTTGACGCGCCGTGTTTCCGGACGAGGCGTCTGTCGCTGGAAGCTCTAACTCTCTTTGCCCTTGCACGATTATCCCAAATTTGAGCAACAGTGGGGAAACTGCCATGCATGCGTGTTCCTTCTCTCCTGTGTTTCTGCTCAACCCTCCCGACCCCTGTGCTCGCCTCTGTCTCTGCATGCCTGAACACGTAGAGCTAGTCTCTAGTGAATGCTTTAGCTTTCTCTCTCTCTCTCTTTCTTTGACATCCTTGCGGTCGTTTGTGTGAATTTTCTTTTTCCTTTGTGTTGTATTCATTGTTAACGCTCCTCTAATTTGTGTTCCTTTTGTTACCTGGCTAGCAGGGAAAAGGGGTCGAGGCTGGTCCTGACATGTCCCAGTGAAGACTGACTAGCTCAGTGGGGTCACGCCAGCGGATGATGATGATGATGATGATGATGGTAAGGTCCGTGCCACGGTCCGACTCAGTTCCTGCCTTACGGAAGCATATCTTCTCCCGTCTGCCTCCAAGATTGCCATCAACAACGCAGAGCCGCCATTAGACATGTTTGGACTCTTCTCTGTGTATTGTTTTTTCTTTTGTTTTTGTATTTAAAACTTTTTTTTTTTTTTTTAAGTTTATAAGAATGTCCCAGAACCCTTGTGTCATGAAAGAAAATGCTATTTGCAGTTACTTCTGGAGGTCAAGTAGCCCAAAGGAGTTTTATCCTTAACGTTACATGTATTTTGCACTTTGTAGATGTTTGAAGTGGCTTGGAGGAGCTTGATGATGCTGTTGTATATTTTTGTGCATTTTAACTGCAGCTTATCATGAGGATGAACATGTTAAGCTTGTATATGAGTCTTGCGGTTTTTTTCTCTCAGTTACAACCTGGCGCGATTGACCAGGCATTCCAGGGTAAATGGTTCTTTTCTGAACCCTTTTTAGGATTTTTTTTTTTTTTTTTTTTTTAGGATTTTTTTGAAAGGGTTGGTTAACTACCTCATCCTGGAGGCTGAAACTGCCCTATCTGTACTGTACATACGGAGACCTAATGCAAGCAGGGCTTTTTATATTCAACATATGCACAAGGGCAACATCAGAGCCAATGTACCTAGTGTATCATAGTCCTTTTGTAATGATGCTGGACAGTCAGACTGGGCATGTGATCGACACTCATGCGATGAGTCTAAAGAAGCGTCAGGCTGCGCGCTGAGGGTGTAGTTACAGGTTGAAGACAGGTCACTTGTTTGTAAAGACTTGAACTTGAGGAAAAAGCTACTTTGAGAAGCTTTAGCTGTTTCTCAGACCCCCCGCCCTAAATGAATTACATTTTAAAGCTTTATTTTAAGATCATGTGGTCCATGTTGATGGACGCTAGATCATTTTTGAAACCAACACCATCCCTTTTGTGTGCTGTGCCACCTGGACGTGCACAGTCGCATGGTTTCTAAGGTAAGCTGAGCCAGGATCAGCTCAGATTTGCCTGCTCCCCGGCTCCGTTTCCATCACTGGCGCTGGTGCTGAGCCAGGATCAGCCGGCTCTTCTCTTTATGGAGCTCGGCTCCTTCTCCATCGCTGGTGCTGAGCCCAAGTCAGCTCAGATCTGCCGGCTCTCTTGATAGAGCCCGGCTCGGTCTCCATCGCTGGTGCTGAGCCAGGATCAGCTCAGATCTGCCAGTTCTCCTCTTGCTGGAGCTCGGATCCGTCTCCATCCCTGGTGCTGGTGCTCAGCCAGGCTGGGTCGACCAGAGCAGCTCTGTAACGAGAGTATGATGTCATTGAGCTGGGCACACCGCAGCTGCCTTTTTATCACATTTAATGTGATGGGTTATTAAGATATGCATCATTTTTTGGGGCATGTTGTTGGTAACTTATTCTCTCGTGTGCTCGTACAGGGTTTATACGTTTTTAAAAGGGACGTTGTTGATGTTTCGGTTTCTTTTTCTTTTGCCTCTTTAAAAGTATTGACTGGATTTTTTGAATATGACTGACTCCACAATTCTGTATCACCATCAAACCATTTTTATAAAAAATGGTGTTTTAAAAGTACTGCTGCATAACAAGTGTTTTTGCATTCCTGCAAATAAATTTTGTAAAATGAAAACCTGTCTCGCTTGATGCTGTTTTGTCTCTGGTGTTATTTAATCTCTGTGGCGTTGGGTAACACTTGTTAAAAAGCCTTAAATTTCAGCAGCTGTATCTGCTATATTGTGCTTTTGTTCAGTTTTCATTATGTCCACTCTTTGTCAAACAAAAGTACTGCATTTGCAAGTTTTTCTTTAATTAGTTTAATCATAGTGGTTCTTTTAGTTACTGAAATCAGGCTAGTTTGCAAAAGAGTCTCCAAAATTACACTTTCCACACTTTTTAATTTTCACTGACATGGTTCTTGTTCAATTGACAATATTTTACAACGTCTAATTATTCCTATTTTGTTTATTCAAGAACTGGTGTTAAGCGTGTTGTTCAGGGAAACGTGCATTAAGTTGGTTGACATTAAAAGTGATTATATTCCTAGTACACTCCTGGGGTTTCATTTATAAAGCGTGCGTACGCAAAAATGGGCTGGAAATGTACGTACGCCAGTTTCCATGCAAATGTGATCAACTGAGAATGAGGAGTTGTGTGCCGATTTGGTCGGGGTCTGAGCCGGTCGGCCATGATGGTAGGAGATGCTATCAGTTGCCAGAGGCAACGCCTTCAGAGGTGCAACTAAACATTACAGAGCTCTTTAATTTTCTAGCATTTCGCACATCGAATACGAGAAAAAAAATGAAGTAAAGCAATGCAAAAAAAACAGGCGAAAGAAAAGGGACCTTACAGGAACAAGCTCACACCAAGTGCAAAACAGCTGTATTTGGAGAAGCTTCAGGCATCCAAAATATCGACCCATACGAGCTCGCTGCGGGGGAATGGCACAGAGACCTGGACCATTTACCTCCATGCACATATATGGACATCGTTAATTATCTTGTTTTTGGTGTAAGTTACTACACAATGCAGGAGTTTAAAAGCCACAAGTCTTTGGAAAGTTATGAGGCTTTCTGCTGTGGCTGGGCAGCAATTTAAGATGCACTTCAGGGTTTGCAACAGCAGTAGGTAACCTACATTTCGTAGCTTTAAGAGACAACAACATCAAGACATTTTTTAGAGAACGTACCCAAGTGAAAATGCTGAGAACATGCTCTCACTGACTCGGGTGAGATCGAAAGTAAAGTCCTTTCTTATTGCAGCCAACCAAGCAATCCAGCGTCTCCTCGTCAGGTCAGAGACTTGCTCTCCCTGATGCTGTGTCCATTTTGGTAACCTAAAAAACTGTATTCCATTGTTCCTATGTTTTCCATTTGTATCATGTGAGGTACTGGAGCAGTTTTTAACGCAGCAGTGACTTCCAGGCATTGTTAAACAGTGCGGAAATGAGATAACCTCCTCTACTACCTAGTTAACAACACGTAAACAATCAAGTTTTGCCGCAGGAATCCTACCAACATGGCGAAGAGGGGAGGGACCCTGTACCATGACGTCAACTCCTCACTCTCAATAATTTTCTTACGATTTTTGGTCTAAAAGTGACCATGACAAAAAATACATTTAACTCCAGCTCACCATCGGTGTCGGCAATTCCCTTTGTCTCCAGAATGTGCGTACGCACGGCTCAAAGTTTGCTTAAAGGTGCGCACATTCTCCCGTCAAGTTTGTTTTTTATTGAGAGTGAGGAGTTGACGTCAAGGTACAGAGCCCCTCCCCTCTTCGCCATGTTGCTAGGATTCCGGCGGCAAAACTTGGTTGTTTACATTTACCTGGCTGCGGATCAGGAACAGCAGACACTGGCTCTGGAACAGCAGACACTTAGCCTGACTTCGTCATCCTCATATTCTTGTCGGAATATGAGTCTGAAACTGCTCTGTTGGGCTTTGATTATGAGGCGTGTCTTAACCGAACCAGGAAAAAAAACCCTCTGCACTCAATTGGATAGTCGGTAAACCTACAACCAATCAGAGCAACGCAGTAAGTCAACTACATTGCATACATACTTTGATAACGTGATGATTACGTCCTTGCAGATCATCTGTCCATCATCGTATAAAGCCCACCCTGGCAATTTGATTCGCCCGAACGTTTTTTGCCGGATCATAATTACTCCTCAATGGATCGAGTCCAGACCGAACTTCCCGACCAAAAAATGGTGTGGGTGGAGTTCGGGCTAGCAGACACTGGCTCAGTCTCAGGAACAGCAGACACGAAAAGTCTGACGGGCCTCTCCAGGATCCGAGCCAGACGCTCCAAATAGTTGGTCATTGCACCCATGGCCCTGAGAATGGGCATGTCCTGATCCGTCTCTGACTGGGTAGACGTGTTGTGAACAGTCTCTGGCTGGGCAGATGTGACGTGAACAGTCTCTGGATCGGCATCCGGAAGAACAGCGGGCTGCTGGGGCATGGCCTCAGGGCACTTGAGAGACTGGAGGTCTTCCCCCTCCTCCGCCGTCTCTGATGGCGATGTGCCGATTCTGTGCTGGAAGAGATCAACAGTGGATGGTGTTCTGGACTGGAAACAGCCAGCCCAGGGCCGAGGAGTGACCGAAGCGGAGAGTGGTTCCGGAGCTCACCTATAGCACCTCAAACGATCCTCTTCTCTCGAAAGAAGGGGTCTCGGGGGACTTTCCCGCCATGGTATCCTCCGTGATGCGAGCCCACAGTGCGAAAATGTTAATTCGAGGCAGCACTTCTCCAGATTGCGACCTCCCCCCCTCGTTGGCTGGGGAAGAGGCCATGTGGCTGATTGAGGGATAAATCTGTGCAGCCTTTTAATTAGGTTGGTATTCCTGGGTTGAGAATTCCCAGGTGGCGTAGACCTCTTCGGGAGAGAGCAGTGCAGCATATTTCGGCAACGGCTGAAACTCAGGGTTTAAGTTCCCCCGCTGAACATGATACAAGCTCCGGCACGAGATCCAGCGAGATCCACTCATACAATTGTTAATCGAACATAAATGTAGGCAATGTGTATTAAAAACTATTTAAGGAAATTAGAGGAAGTCAGCCTGTCAGAGCCGACACACTTTTATAAGTCTATGTCGCAGATATGGAGAACTAGAGTGGAGCGAGACATGGATGATCAAGGACATTGGACTCCAGAGGAACCGTCGATACAGACTAGATTGCTGTCCTCTGTGAGTGTGATGAGATGTTTACTGATGAATGGTGTTCAGAAAAACTCTTCTTAACCCCTAACACACTCTCTCTCTCTCACACACACCACCTCTCTCTCGCTCTCTCTCTCTACCCCCCCCCCCCCACACACACACACACACACACACACACCCAAGAGGAAATGTTCTCAGTCACATTGTGTTGAGCTCTGGACGTTTGTCACATTTAACACTGCACGCTAAACTTCTAACAAGGAAGGAAACACTCAACACTCATCGAACACACACTGACACGCTTCAGAAGAACTGAATCTACTGACAGAGAAGATCATTTAATCAGAGAGAAGAATGAAGAACATCTTGGCTTTTACTCTGCTGATGATTCCTGGTAAGAATCTGAACTCAAGCCCTGATCCAACAATCACATCAGAAGATCCAGAACAGAGATTCAATAATTAACATAGTCTTTATCTATAACTAATATGGTGAAATAACCTGTATAATGATTCTGCCTTCTATATACATTGGTGTTGTATTAAGATGCTGGTTTGTTGTAGGTGTCGTGAGCCCCATTAGTGTGACAGGATATTCAGGAGGAGGAGTCCGTATCACATGCAAATATGATGAAGGATATAGTGCAAATCAAAAGTATTTTTGTAAAGGAGACTGGTCAGAGTGCAAAGATCTAATCAAGACTCGGAAAAATAAATGGGTTGCTTCTGGAAGATTCTCTCTGTATGACGACACCGGATCAGCAGTCTTCACTGTGACCATCAGAGATCTGAAACAAGGGGATTCTGGGAAGTACTACTGTGGAACTGAAATAACTGGAATAGATCGCTCCACTGAAGTGAATCTGGAGGTTATAACAGGTGAGTGACTGTGATCCTCAAACTCATGACGATCTCCACAACGATATCACGATACTGACACTGACTGGAATTACACGCCATCAATAACCACATTTATTATAATCTTAACTTGCATTCATAAATGTTGGTGCAAAGTGACAGATGTGTGTTTATATTGAGAACAAAATGACAAATTATCTGGGTTTGTGTTTAAAAGGTCAACAAATCCGGACTGTGAGAGGATATTCAGGAGGAAACGTCATTATAAACTACAGATATGAGATGAAACACAAGAACCATGTGATAGACGTCTGTAAAACTGCAGCTGATCGGTGTTTTACTGTAATAAACACAAAAAGAAAAGCAAAATGGGAACATTACAGACGATTCTCCGTTCATGACGACAGATCTGCAGGACTCTCACGTCTGTTTATCAGAGATCTGAATGAGAACGACTCTGGGAAATATAAGATTACAGTCAAAGTTCCTGAAGTCTACAGTTTCTTCTCTGAGTTTGATCTGGACATTAAGACGGGTGAGCCGCTTTCAGTCATTTCTGCATTATTGACAGAATCCATGAATATATCTGGTGATTGTAACATTGCTGCACTTTATTTGGATCTCAAACAGATGATTGTTGTGGGAAGAGCATCAGTCGATCAGCTTCTGCTGGAGGATCTGTGAACATCAGCTGCAAATACCCACAATCCCACAGTGGTGATGTGAAGTTTCTGTGCTGGAGATCTGGAGCTGATCTCTGTGCTGAGGAGGTGTCTGTGAAGGAGAGCAGAAGATGGAGGGATGAGGGAAAGATCCGGCTGTATGATGACAGAGAACAGCAGCTCCTGACGGGAAGCATCAGTCATGTGACTGAACGAGACTCCGAATACTGGTGTGGAGTTCAGTCTGATCAAGGACACAAGAGCTTCCTCACACGAGTCCTGGTCAGTGTTACAGGTACGGGTGATATTCACAGTGATATTAAAGCATGACTAACATCTATTGGAAATAGATCTATTGGAAAACCACTGAAGTTTGAAGCTGATTCTATTCTAGCAAGTTTAACTACAGGATTATTAATTCATTTAGATATTCTGTCAAAGCTAAACCACAAACTCAAAAGAGGAAGTATAAAACAAACTGCAGGTCGTATGATTGCAGGTAAAAGTGCAGCTTTGTGTAGAAAAATGATGCTGTTCTGCACAAACCACACACATAATAAAACAATACAGCGTGTGTGTGAATGATTTATCCTTTATTTCATTAAATAAATGTGACGCTCTAATATTATTATAGAGGTAAAGTTATTGTTCATTTCACGTCTCTGTCAGCATCAGCAAACGGCTGTTTTTCCATCAGTGTGAATGCAGGACCTGGAGATCTGGATGCAGTTTGAAAGCAGTTTTTAGTTGTGTGTGTGTTAATCTCGTGCACTGCAGTGTTGTGTGTTGCAGCATTACTGTGGTAATTCGGGCACAGTATTACCGTTTTTAGCTCTAGTACCGGTGTGGTCATCTGGATGCAGTTTTTAGTACTGATGTGAGTCCTTTTACCACACTAGTACTCCAGTACACTGCAGTTTAAGGTTGCTCGTCCAGTAACTGTGCTGTACTGTATTATCCAGTGTTCCAGAAACTCAAGCAAACAGTTTGCGATTCCTCAGCTTCAAAGTTTCTGTGTATCAGCAAATTGAATTCTAGGGAATAATAATAATAATAATAATTCATTACATTTATGAATTAATGATTTTTTTGAGAGTCAGGGCCTCGGTTAAACGTCTCATTCGAAGGACGGTGCTCTTTGACAGTATAGTGTCCCTGTTACTACACTGGGGCGTTAGGACCCAGACAGACCACAGGGTGAGCGCCCCCTACTGGCCTCACTAACACCTCTTCCAGCAGCAACCTGGTTTTCCCAGGAGTCTCCCATCCAGGTACTGACCAGCTCAGCCCTGTTTAGCTCCAGTGGGCACCAGTCTCGGGCTACAGGGTGATATGGCTGCTGGTGAATGGGTAGTGAATGTGTGAAAGACATCGTTACTGTAACGTTTATCTTCACCATCAGAAAATGCTGTCAAGTTCTGGGTGTAAAAAAGTAACATTTAGAAACATTTTTTTTTTATTTCTATGCAAATTCTCAGAGACATCATCATCATCATCATCATCATCACCATCACATCATCATCATCATCATCATCATCTGCTGCTTCTTTCTCATCAGTCAAAGTGTCACCCAATTCTACATCACTGGCGTCTCTGAACACATCAGGTGATCTTGTGCTGAAATACAAACATGTGATCAGTGAGTGTAGCCTGTGAGGAGGCCTGACGCCCCAGCAGATGAAATATAGCAATAAACAATAAAAAAAATGATATTTTTAAATCACTTCATTTAATATTTTTACAGTTAATATATTATGAATAGCAATAATAACCTAATCATTCTCATTTGCATATTGAGTTGAATCTGCAATTTGGTGTGATTAGTTATGGGATGCCAAAACTGCAGAAATAATAAATAAATGCATAAATAAACACAAAAAGAAATGTATAAAAGTACAAATAAATACATAAATCAATATGCAAAGAAAAAAAACCCAACTGATGCGCACCGTACGCACTGGGCACGATTGTTACTTACACAGGTAGCATGAAGCCTTTGAGCTGGGTTTATAATCTCTACGATACAGTGGAGATTTTTTTGTATGGGATATGGTCATTGGGATATTTTTGATTGGCCATTGGGCTAGTTTTATTACGTAGACCTGGCAACCCTGAAAATCCAGTATCACTGGGCCGGTTGCATAAACTGCTAAGACTAGTCGTACAAGTTCGTCATCAGTTTTTTTCTTTCAGACTGTTCACAACTTTTTTAATCAGCTCTAAGGGTAAAATCTAATTTTTGCAAAACAGGAAACTCATGGCCCTTGATTACCGCTAGTTGGAGATATTAGTACCTAGTCAAAAAAAAAAACCGTAATGGCTGTGTTTTTTTTCGGCCCTGGTCTGACCAATCCTCCTCCAAACATCCAGCTATGCCCATGATCTGTTTGATATTTAGCTCACAGTGATCATGTTCTCTGGTTATTTCTCCTGTGTTTTCAGGCTCTTCTCTGATCATCCCTGTCGTTTTTTTTTGGGGTCGAAATTTTGATTTTCGATATCTCAGCTCTGGAAGGGGCTAGAGCCTCCATTGTTGCACTCAGGTCTAAGTCTCATGGCCTCTATCAGAATTTTGGAAGATTGGAGAAACTTAATTTTTCGCCCAAAAAAAAAACGTAAGGGGTACCACTGTCGTTTTTTTTTCGGGCCGAATTTTTGAGTTTCGATATCTCAGCTCTGGAAGGGGCTAGAGCCTCCATTTTTGCACTCAGGTCTAAGTCTCATGGCCCTCTATCAGAATTTGGGAAGATTGGAGAAACTTAATTTTTCGCCCAAAAAAAAAAACGTAAGGGGTACCACTGTCGTTTTTTTTTCGGGCCGAATTTTTGAGTTTCGATATCTCAGCTCTGGAAGGGGCTAGAGCCTCCATTTTTGCACTCAGGTCTAAGTCTCATGGCCCTCTATCAGAATTTGGGAAGATTGGAGAAACTTAATTTTTCGCCCAAAAAAAAAAAACGTAAGGGGTACCACTGTCGTTTTTTTTTCGGGCCGAATTTTTGAGTTTCGATATCTCAGCTCTGGAAGGGGCTAGAGCCTCCATTTTTGCACTCAGGTCTAAGTCTCATGGCCCTCTATCAGAATTTGGGAAGATTGGAGAAACTTAATTTTTCGCCCAAAAAAAAAACGTAAGGGGTACCACTGTCGTTTTTTTTTTCGGGCCGAATTTTTGAGTTTCGATATCTCAGCTCTGGAAGGGGCTAGAGCCTCCATTTTTGCACTCAGGTCTAAGTCTCATGGCCCTCTATCAGAATTTGGGAAGATTGGAGAAACTTAATTTTTCGCCAAAAAAAAAAACGTAAGGGGTACCACTGTCGTTTTTTTTTTCGGGCCGAATTTTTGAGTTTCGATATCTCAGCTCTGGAAGGGGCTAGAGCCTCCATTTTTGCACTCAGGTCTAAGTCTCATGGCCCTCTATCAGAATTTGGGAAGATTGGAGAAACTTAATTTTTCGCCCAAAAAAAAAACGTAAGGGGTACCACTGTCGTTTTTTTTTCGGGCCGAATTTTTGAGTTTCGATATCTCAGCTCTGGAAGGGGCTAGAGCCTCCATTTTTGCACTCAGGTCTAAGTCTCATGGCCCTCTATCAGAATTTGGGAAGATTGGAGAAACTTAATTTTTCGCCCAAAAAAAAAACGTAAGGGGTACCACTGTCGTTTTTTTTTCGGGCCGAATTTTTGAGTTTCGATATCTCAGCTCTGGAAGGGGCTAGAGCCTCCATTTTTGCACTCAGGTCTAAGTCTCATGGCCCTCTATCAGAATTTGGGAAGATTGGAGAAACTTAATTTTTCGCCCAAAAAAAAAACGTAAGGGGTACCACTGTCGTTTTTTTTTCGGGCCGAATTTTTGAGTTTCGATATCTCAGCTCTGGAAGGGGCTAGAGCCTCCATTTTTGCACTCAGGTCTAAGTCTCATGGCCCTCTATCAGAATTTGGGAAGATTGGAGAAACTTAATTTTTCGCCCAAAAAAAAAACGTAAGGGGTACCACTGTCGTTTTTTTTTTCGGGCCGAATTTTTGAGTTTCGATATCTCAGCTCTGGAAGGGGCTAGAGCCTCCATTTTTGCACTCAGGTCTAAGTCTCATGGCCCTCTATCAGAATTTGGGAAGATTGGAGAAACTTAATTTTTCGCCCAAAAAAAAAAACGTAAGGGGTACCACTGTCGTTTTTTTTTCGGGCCGAATTTTTGAGTTTCGATATCTCAGCTCTGGAAGGGGCTAGAGCCTCCATTTTTGCACTCAGGTCTAAGTCTCATGGCCCTCTATCAGAATTTGGGAAGATTGGAGAAACTTAATTTTTCGCCCAAAAAAAAAACGTAAGGGGTACCACTGTCGTTTTTTTTTTCGGGCCGAATTTTTGAGTTTCGATATCTCAGCTCTGGAAGGGGCTAGAGCCTCCATTTTTGCACTCAGGTCTAAGTCTCATGGCCCTCTATCAGAATTTGGGAAGATTGGAGAAACTTAATTTTTCGCCCCAAAAAAAAAACGTAAGGGGTACCACTGTCGTTTTTTTTTCGGGCCGAATTTTTGAGTTTCGATATCTCAGCTCTGGAAGGGGCTAGAGCCTCCATTTTTGCACTCAGGTCTAAGTCTCATGGCCCTCTATCAGAATTTGGGAAGATTGGAGAAACTTAATTTTTCGCCCAAAAAAAAAAACGTAAGGGGTACCACTGTCGTTTTTTTTTCGGGCCGAATTTTTGAGTTTCGATATCTCAGCTCTGGAAGGGGCTAGAGCCTCCATTTTTGCACTCAGGTCTAAGTCTCATGGCCCTCTATCAGAATTTGGGAAGATTGGAGAAACTTAATTTTTCGCCCCAAAAAAAAAACGTAAGGGGTACCACTGTCGTTTTTTTTTTCGGGCCGAATTTTTGAGTTTCGATATCTCAGCTCTGGAAGGGGCTAGAGCCTCCATTTTTGCACTCAGGTCTAAGTCTCATGGCCCTCTATCAGAATTTGGGAAGATTGGAGAAACTTAATTTTTCGCCCAAAAAAAAAACGTAAGGGGTACCACTGTCGTTTTTTTTTCGGGCCGAATTTTTGAGTTTCGATATCTCAGCTCTGGAAGGGGCTAGAGCCTCCATTTTTGCACTCAGGTCTAAGTCTCATGGCCCTCTATCAGAATTTGGGAAGATTGGAGAAACTTAATTTTTCGCCCAAAAAAAAAAACGTAAGGGGTACCACTGTCGTTTTTTTTTCGGGCCGAATTTTTGAGTTTCGATATCTCAGCTCTGGAAGGGGCTAGAGCCTCCATTTTTGCACTCAGGTCTAAGTCTCATGGCCCTCTATCAGAATTTGGGAAGATTGGAGAAACTTAATTTTTCGCCCAAAAAAAAAAACGTAAGGGGTACCACTGTCGTTTTTTTTTCGGGCCGAATTTTTGAGTTTCGATATCTCAGCTCTGGAAGGGGCTAGAGCCTCCATTTTTGCACTCAGGTCTAAGTCTCATGGCCCTCTATCAGAATTTGGGAAGATTGGAGAAACTTAATTTTTCGCCCAAAAAAAAAACGTAAGGGGTACCACTGTCGTTTTTTTTTCGGGCCGAATTTTTGAGTTTCGATATCTCAGCTCTGGAAGGGGCTAGAGCCTCCATTTTTGCACTCAGGTCTAAGTCTCATGGCCCTCTATCAGAATTTGGGAAGATTGGAGAAACTTAATTTTTCGCCCAAAAAAAAAACGTAAGGGGTACCACTGTCGTTTTTTTTTCGGGCCGAATTTTTGAGTTTCGATATCTCAGCTCTGGAAGGGGCTAGAGCCTCCATTTTTGCACTCAGGTCTAAGTCTCATGGCCCTCTATCAGAATTTGGGAAGATTGGAGAAACTTAATTTTTCGCCCAAAAAAAAAACGTAAGGGGTACCACTGTCGTTTTTTTTTCGGGCCGAATTTTTGAGTTTCGATATCTCAGCTCTGGAAGGGGCTAGAGCCTCCATTTTTGCACTCAGGTCTAAGTCTCATGGCCCTCTATCAGAATTTGGGAAGATTGGAGAAACTTAATTTTTCGCCCAAAAAAAAAAACGTAAGGGGTACCACTGTCGTTTTTTTTTCGGGCCGAATTTTTGAGTTTCGATATCTCAGCTCTGGAAGGGGCTAGAGCCTCCATTTTTGCACTCAGGTCTAAGTCTCATGGCCCTCTATCAGAATTTGGGAAGATTGGAGAAACTTAATTTTTCGCCAAAAAAAAAAACGTAAGGGGTACCACTGTCGTTTTTTTTTTCGGGCCGAATTTTTGAGTTTCGATATCTCAGCTCTGGAAGGGGCTAGAGCCTCCATTTTTGCACTCAGGTCTAAGTCTCATGGCCCTCTATCAGAATTTGGGAAGATTGGAGAAACTTAATTTTTCGCCCAAAAAAAAAAACGTAAGGGGTACCACTGTCGTTTTTTTTTCGGGCCGAATTTTTGAGTTTCGATATCTCAGCTCTGGAAGGGGCTAGAGCCTCCATTTTTGCACTCAGGTCTAAGTCTCATGGCCCTCTATCAGAATTTGGGAAGATTGGAGAAACTTAATTTTTCGCCCAAAAAAAAAACGTAAGGGGTACCACTGTCGTTTTTTTTTCGGGCCGAATTTTTGAGTTTCGATATCTCAGCTCTGGAAGGGGCTAGAGCCTCCATTTTTGCACTCAGGTCTAAGTCTCATGGCCCTCTATCAGAATTTGGGAAGATTGGAGAAACTTAATTTTTCGCCCAAAAAAAAAACGTAAGGGGTACCACTGTCGTTTTTTTTTCGGGCCGAATTTTTGAGTTTCGATATCTCAGCTCTGGAAGGGGCTAGAGCCTCCATTTTTGCACTCAGGTCTAAGTCTCATGGCCCTCTATCAGAATTTGGGAAGATTGGAGAAACTTAATTTTTTCCCAAAAAAAAAACGTAAGGGGTACCACTGTCGTTTTTTTTTTCGGGCCGAATTTTTGAGTTTCGATATCTCAGCTCTGGAAGGGGCTAGAGCCTCCATTTTTGCACTCAGGTCTAAGTCTCATGGCCCTCTATCAGAATTTGGGAAGATTGGAGAAACTTAATTTTTCGCCCAAAAAAAAAACGTAAGGGGTACCACTGTCGTTTTTTTTTTCGGGCCGAATTTTTGAGTTTCGATATCTCAGCTCTGGAAGGGGCTAGAGCCTCCATTTTTGCACTCAGGTCTAAGTCTCATGGCCCTCTATCAGAATTTGGGAAGATTGGAGAAACTTAATTTTTCGCCCAAAAAAAAAACGTAAGGGGTACCACTGTCGTTTTTTTTTCGGGCCGAATTTTTGAGTTTCGATATCTCAGCTCTGGAAGGGGCTAGAGCCTCCATTTTTGCACTCAGGTCTAAGTCTCATGGCCCTCTATCAGAATTTGGGAAGATTGGAGAAACTTAATTTTTCGCCCAAAAAAAAAACGTAAGGGGTACCACTGTCGTTTTTTTTTCGGGCCGAATTTTTGAGTTTCGATATCTCAGCTCTGGAAGGGGCTAGAGCCTCCATTTTTGCACTCAGGTCTAAGTCTCATGGCCCTCTATCAGAATTTGGGAAGATTGGAGAAACTTAATTTTTCGCCCAAAAAAAAAACGTAAGGGGTACCACTGTCGTTTTTTTTTTCGGGCCGAATTTTTGAGTTTCGATATCTCAGCTCTGGAAGGGGCTAGAGCCTCCATTTTTGCACTCAGGTCTAAGTCTCATGGCCCTCTATCAGAATTTGGGAAGATTGGAGAAACTTAATTTTTCGCCCAAAAAAAAAACGTAAGGGGTACCACTGTCGTTTTTTTTTCGGGCCGAATTTTTGAGTTTCGATATCTCAGCTCTGGAAGGGGCTAGAGCCTCCATTTTTGCACTCAGGTCTAAGTCTCATGGCCCTCTATCAGAATTTGGGAAGATTGGAGAAACTTAATTTTTCGCCCCAAAAAAAAAACGTAAGGGGTACCACTGTCGTTTTTTTTTCGGGCCGAATTTTTGAGTTTCGATATCTCAGCTCTGGAAGGGGCTAGAGCCTCCATTTTTGCACTCAGGTCTAAGTCTCATGGCCCTCTATCAGAATTTGGGAAGATTGGAGAAACTTAATTTTTCGCCCAAAAAAAAAACGTAAGGGGTACCACTGTCGTTTTTTTTTCGGGCCGAATTTTTGAGTTTCGATATCTCAGCTCTGGAAGGGGCTAGAGCCTCCATTTTTGCACTCAGGTCTAAGTCTCATGGCCCTCTATCAGAATTTGGGAAGATTGGAGAAACTTAATTTTTCGCCCAAAAAAAAAACGTAAGGGGTACCACTGTCGTTTTTTTTTCGGGCCGAATTTTTGAGTTTCGATATCTCAGCTCTGGAAGGGGCTAGAGCCTCCATTTTTGCACTCAGGTCTAAGTCTCATGGCCCTCTATCAGAATTTGGGAAGATTGGAGAAACTTAATTTTTCGCCCAAAAAAAAAACGTAAGGGGTACCACTGTCGTTTTTTTTTCGGGCCGAATTTTTGAGTTTCGATATCTCAGCTCTGGAAGGGGCTAGAGCCTCCATTTTTGCACTCAGGTCTAAGTCTCATGGCCCTCTATCAGAATTTGGGAAGATTGGAGAAACTTAATTTTTCGCCCAAAAAAAAAACGTAAGGGGTACCACTGTCGTTTTTTTTTTCGGGCCGAATTTTTGAGTTTCGATATCTCAGCTCTGGAAGGGGCTAGAGCCTCCATTTTTGCACTCAGGTCTAAGTCTCATGGCCCTCTATCAGAATTTGGGAAGATTGGAGAAACTTAATTTTTCGCCCAAAAAAAAAACGTAAGGGGTACCACTGTCGTTTTTTTTTTCGGGCCGAATTTTTGAGTTTCGATATCTCAGCTCTGGAAGGGGCTAGAGCCTCCATTTTTGCACTCAGGTCTAAGTCTCATGGCCCTCTATCAGAATTTGGGAAGATTGGAGAAACTTAATTTTTCGCCCAAAAAAAAAACGTAAGGGGTACCACTGTCGTTTTTTTTTCGGGCCGAATTTTTGAGTTTCGATATCTCAGCTCTGGAAGGGGCTAGAGCCTCCATTTTTGCACTCAGGTCTAAGTCTCATGGCCCTCTATCAGAATTTGGGAAGATTGGAGAAACTTAATTTTTCGCCCAAAAAAAAAAACGTAAGGGGTACCACTGTCGTTTTTTTTTCGGGCCGAATTTTTGAGTTTCGATATCTCAGCTCTGGAAGGGGCTAGAGCCTCCATTTTTGCACTCAGGTCTAAGTCTCATGGCCCTCTATCAGAATTTGGGAAGATTGGAGAAACTTAATTTTTCGCCCAAAAAAAAAACGTAAGGGGTACCACTGTCGTTTTTTTTTCGGGCCGAATTTTTGAGTTTCGATATCTCAGCTCTGGAAGGGGCTAGAGCCTCCATTTTTGCACTCAGGTCTAAGTCTCATGGCCCTCTATCAGAATTTGGGAAGATTGGAGAAACTTAATTTTTCGCCCAAAAAAAAAACGTAAGGGGTACCACTGTCGTTTTTTTTTTCGGGCCGAATTTTTGAGTTTCGATATCTCAGCTCTGGAAGGGGCTAGAGCCTCCATTTTTGCACTCAGGTCTAAGTCTCATGGCCCTCTATCAGAATTTGGGAAGATTGGAGAAACTTAATTTTTCGCCCAAAAAAAAAACGTAAGGGGTACCACTGTCGTTTTTTTTTCGGGCCGAATTTTTGAGTTTCGATATCTCAGCTCTGGAAGGGGCTAGAGCCTCCATTTTTGCACTCAGGTCTAAGTCTCATGGCCCTCTATCAGAATTTGGGAAGATTGGAGAAACTTAATTTTTCGCCCAAAAAAAAAAACGTAAGGGGTACCACTGTCGTTTTTTTTTTCGGGCCGAATTTTTGAGTTTCGATATCTCAGCTCTGGAAGGGGCTAGAGCCTCCATTTTTGCACTCAGGTCTAAGTCTCATGGCCCTCTATCAGAATTTGGGAAGATTGGAGAAACTTAATTTTTCGCCCAAAAAAAAAAAACGTAAGGGGTACCACTGTCGTTTTTTTTTCGGGCCGAATTTTTGAGTTTCGATATCTCAGCTCTGGAAGGGGCTAGAGCCTCCATTTTTGCACTCAGGTCTAAGTCTCATGGCCCTCTATCAGAATTTGGGAAGATTGGAGAAACTTAATTTTTCGCCCAAAAAAAAAAACGTAAGGGGTACCACTGTCGTTTTTTTTTTCGGGCCGAATTTTTGAGTTTCGATATCTCAGCTCTGGAAGGGGCTAGAGCCTCCATTTTTGCACTCAGGTCTAAGTCTCATGGCCCTCTATCAGAATTTGGGAAGATTGGAGAAACTTAATTTTTCGCCCAAAAAAAAAAACGTAAGGGGTACCACTGTCGTTTTTTTTTCGGGCCGAATTTTTGAGTTTCGATATCTCAGCTCTGGAAGGGGCTAGAGCCTCCATTTTTGCACTCAGGTCTAAGTCTCATGGCCCTCTATCAGAATTTGGGAAGATTGGAGAAACTTAATTTTTCGCCCAAAAAAAAAACGTAAGGGGTACCACTGTCGTTTTTTTTTTCGGGCCGAATTTTTGAGTTTCGATATCTCAGCTCTGGAAGGGGCTAGAGCCTCCATTTTTGCACTCAGGTCTAAGTCTCATGGCCCTCTATCAGAATTTGGGAAGATTGGAGAAACTTAATTTTTCGCCCAAAAAAAAAACGTAAGGGGTACCACTGTCGTTTTTTTTTCGGGCCGAATTTTTGAGTTTCGATATCTCAGCTCTGGAAGGGGCTAGAGCCTCCATTTTTGCACTCAGGTCTAAGTCTCATGGCCCTCTATCAGAATTTGGGAAGATTGGAGAAACTTAATTTTTCGCCCAAAAAAAAAACGTAAGGGGTACCACTGTCGTTTTTTTTTCGGGCCGAATTTTTGAGTTTCGATATCTCAGCTCTGGAAGGGGCTAGAGCCTCCATTTTTGCACTCAGGTCTAAGTCTCATGGCCCTCTATCAGAATTTGGGAAGATTGGAGAAACTTAATTTTTCGCCCCAAAAAAAAACGTAAGGGGTACCACTGTCGTTTTTTTTTCGGGCCGAATTTTTGAGTTTCGATATCTCAGCTCTGGAAGGGGCTAGAGCCTCCATTTTTGCACTCAGGTCTAAGTCTCATGGCCCTCTATCAGAATTTGGGAAGATTGGAGAAACTTAATTTTTCGCCCAAAAAAAAAAACGTAAGGGGTACCACTGTCGTTTTTTTTTCGGGCCGAATTTTTGAGTTTCGATATCTCAGCTCTGGAAGGGGCTAGAGCCTCCATTTTTGCACTCAGGTCTAAGTCTCATGGCCCTCTATCAGAATTTGGGAAGATTGGAGAAACTTAATTTTTCGCCAAAAAAAAAAAACGTAAGGGGTACCACTGTCGTTTTTTTTTCGGGCCGAATTTTTGAGTTTCGATATCTCAGCTCTGGAAGGGGCTAGAGCCTCCATTTTTGCACTCAGGTCTAAGTCTCATGGCCCTCTATCAGAATTTGGGAAGATTGGAGAAACTTAATTTTTCGCCCAAAAAAAAAACGTAAGGGGTACCACTGTCGTTTTTTTTTCGGGCCGAATTTTTGAGTTTCGATATCTCAGCTCTGGAAGGGGCTAGAGCCTCCATTTTTGCACTCAGGTCTAAGTCTCATGGCCCTCTATCAGAATTTGGGAAGATTGGAGAAACTTAATTTTTCGCCCAAAAAAAAAAAACGTAAGGGGTACCACTGTCGTTTTTTTTTTTT
>NW_024121352.1:38909-64029 GCF_016745375.1 Pimephales promelas | reverse complement strand
TCCCATTGGGAATTGTTTATGGCTTTATTTTACTATTTTTCCTCCTCAAATTATTTTTAATATATTTGATCTGGTCTCGGTACAACTGTATCCTTACTAATCTAATGTTACTTAACCCCTATGCATTTGCTCAATTTGAATGTGTTTTAAATCAGTTTGAATGCAATTTAAATCAAGCTCTCTGTCAGCCCGGTGAAACACTAGCAGGAAGTGGCCCAAAACCCTTAGTGGCCAAAACCCGCCACTACAGCTCGCTTCCTCCTGTGTTTTCATTGCTGCACTCTATCCCTTTCCTGAATGGAGGCTAGGTTATTCTGATATAAGTACATTGTCATAATTTCCTTTTTGTTTATACCATAATTTTAGTAAAGCTGTTGCCTTTGATTTTTCTACAAAAAAAACACTCATTTGATTTAGATAAAGGAGCTTTAATTCACATTGAAGTACACTTGTTCTTCATTCTGTTTTTGTGTTTGCAAGTAGAAATCTCTCTCGTGCTGGATATGATTTGACAGTCATCTCTGCCTGGGGTCCAGCGAGCTGGTTCGTCTGATCTGCGTCACCATCACTGACTGAGCGCGAGTCTCGGACTTTTCTGTATCTTCTGTTGGTGCGGCCCGCAACACGATATCACCAATCTGGCACCGCCGGTTGTGTTCAAGGTCAAGTTGCTTGAGAGGGCGCACCTCTGTACAGATGCACCGAAAGGCCCGGGACACTGCTGTCATGTGTGGGGCGACAGAAGGACCAACCACGATGCTGACTCCGGCCAGAATGACCTCATTTCACCCCAGGCAAACTAGAAAAGGTATTAAAACCCATCCACTTACTATTTGCCACAGAATCTAGAGATTCCCCTGGTAATTTGAAGTGGTTGGCTTCCTCCTCTCCGAGCCACAAACCGGCTCCAAACAGGCTTAGGCCTTCTCTTCTTCCCCTTTCTAACACTGCTGGTGTACTACTACTAATGCCATTTCAGTACAGACCTCCCCATCTCTGATGGTTGCATGTTACTTCAAACTTTGCTAGATTGCCATTGCTCTGTTCTGTTGTGCTCTGTTCCTTTCAGTTCACCTAGAGACAGAACCTCTCTGACACACCAAGGAAAGCTGAAGAATAGTTTGACAACCAAGTCGTTAGCACCAACAGGTGACCCCTAAGCTAGCGCCCTGTCAAAAACCTTCATTCAGACCCATGATGACCTACCCAAATTGTCCCACCAAACGGTTTAACTGTCTGCATCAGTTAACCAAAATTCTCATACACGGCTTAGCCTGTATTATAGCTCGTTAAAAGTAGTCGAACTGGCATTGGTCTGTCTGTGTGTGTTGTGTTCCTCTCGTCCACAGTGAAGGCAGTATGTTCCAGTCCTACAGTCCCACAACCCGCTGGGACGACCTGGGACAACCTGGAGACATGGCTGAGATTCATGACATCTCCATCCCTGCCCAAAGCCACCAGCGACTCAGAGCCCCGAGCCAAGAGCAGCTGACAAAGACTGGGCCAGACACGTCACAACCTCGCTCACCAGCTCAACGCACACGCACGCCTCCGCGAAAGGAGCCGCATCGCCCTGGAGCACAAGGTTGTAACGCCGAGGATGACAACTACCCCGAGCTACCGAAGGAAGTGGAAAGACTTCAAACTGCCCTGTCTAATTTTCTACATAGACTGAAGAAAAATAGTCAGAGAAAAGAACTAAAAAGAATTCAACGAGAAACTCCGACAAAGTGAAGTCTCTTGCAAAGAGCAGAGACTGAACTGAAAGAGACTCAAAAGCCACGGCCTGCGCAAGAGGCCCGTGCGACCACCCACAAGCTCGTTCAGCAGAGACAAGATCTCGAACACGAACTTGACCCACAGAGTTGCAACACTCTGATAGACTGCAGCATGACTGGAAAGGGAAGGACACACACCACAAGCTTCCCCTGACCAGTCTGCACATTTCAGCCAATGCACAAGAGCTGAAAAAGGGGGGTGGAAAAGCCCGCCTTCCACAACATCTCTGACAATCTACAAGACGGTGACCTTTCACCTGCTGTCTCCAACCGGTGAACACGACACCGACACCCAGCAAGACAGACCCCGGAGGGCCTGTACCATCACCACCGGCTCCGAACGAGTTTTCTGTGGAACTTACAACGAACCTGTAACTGAGGAGGACGCCAGTTTCAAGAAACTTTCCCTCCAAAAACCCGTCAGTCACCATAGTTCTCTCGGCCCCACACCATGCCCACTCAACGAGGCGTGAAGGCCCCCAGTAAAAATTCCTCAAACCCAAATTATTCTGAACTGCAGAACCAGAAGACACACAGCACGAACACCGTGCAAGACTCTGCGTTTGTAGAATTAGAATTTTACTAAGTTAAAGGAATCTGAGATAGGCATGTAAGCCTCAACGGCCGACGGACTATGCACGACTCTTTTGAAACAGACAGTTTCTAGATGTTGTTTAAATCAGCACCGTTAAACATTAGGTTTCGTGACAGTGAAGAGTTACAGAAAACACCAACTCCGAACAGGGCATACAGTACGTTACCCTGACGACAGAGTGTAGTAAAATCACCCGAGTTTTAACTATTGTTAACCTACAGGCGTGCACTCGATCATCGCGACCCAACTAAAACGCAACGTGCAACACGCATCTTGATCGCTGGCTTATCTAAATGCAGATAAAACAAATAGCTGGAATTGACATCTCTACTTTGAAAAAAAAAACAGCCTTAGAGTCCCAACTGATATCAAGAACGTCAGCATTAAAGCGTAAGTCTGTGTAACAAAGGTATCACCTCAGCAGCTTGTAATCTGTACCGATATCTATTCTGCTTTGGTTAAAAAGAAATCCAAATCGCGGTATGACTAAACCTGTTCCTGACGAAGGAAGCCCAGGACAGAGTTATATGTAGGTAGACCTGGGAGACGCTCCCCCTTTCTACAAAGTAAAGGCCTTAATGTTATTGTTAGATTGATGTAATTCACCTAAATTTTAGCTGCATCGACAAGCAGAAAGCCACTAAACGATCAAAACAAGTTACTCGCGGAAGAGCTAACACTCATGCATGAGAGAGACGTACCTATATATGCTTAGACGAGCTTTGACTCAGCAGCAAACCTATTTCCTTACTCTGTAAACAAATAGAACAAGACAAGCTTTGACTTGCAGCAAATCTATTTCCTTACTTTGTAAACAAATAGAAGACGTGTAAAGTAAAGAACAGAGTTCCATGAGAAAATCAGCAAATGCCAAAACACATTTGCGTTTTACTGAATGCAACCAAAGTTCTTGAAAATCATAAAGTATAGGCGCCTCCTTTTAACCCATTAAAACGTGCATGATTCATGTAAAATATACAGACATTCTTCAGATACTGTTGAATTGCTCTGACACGCTCTGGTTCCCATGACAACAACTTGTCACAGGAAGTGTTACCTTGTAATGTCACTTTTGTAAGCAAACCAGCCTGGGTGGCTAGCCTAGCATCAAGCTAACTTAGGCTAAGCTAAACTAACCCAGCACTAAGCTAACTCCGGCTAAGCTAACCTAGCTTAGCATCAAGCTAACTTAGGCTAAGCTGAATAACCTCCACAGTTAAGAGTTAGCATCATTTACGTGAACCCTTACTCACCGCTCGTGTTCCACAGTGCAAAGTATTCTAGAATACTTTCTCAACACAGTTAGGGTTTTAAATTACTCACTTTCCATGTTTACCATTCTTATTAGCTAAAGTTTACCTTCACAGGGTTAGGAATACTCCTTGCTAACCGTTAAGGGCGAACTTCGCAGATGCCTTGTTAATTAAACTTAAGTTTAACTACATGAAAACTGCGTGACTAACTACAGAATAACGCGTGTAACCGTAGGAATTTTCATCGGCATGTTGACTAAAGCTTTGGAGGGACACACAATGTGGTTTTGAACACCCAACCGCTACAACCCACTATAGTGTTGATCAAAGCAAATCCAAAGTTTAGTCACTAATGCCACTGAACACTCTTGACCTCAGATCATTCCCGTGTTTTGATCACTTTATTTCCTTTTGCTTTAATTTTAATTTTTTCCTCATTGATTATTTCATTCCTTCGACCTTGATGATAATAGCAAGCAGCTATTCCCTTAGGTCATCTATATGATTTAATTTCATTTCCTCTCTTGTCCAAGTGTGGTTCTATTCCCAATAGGGCCCAGAAAGGAAACAGAGACCCCCTTATTTGTTATTTTGGCTTAGTTTCAACCAATGCACTCGTTTGTGACCCTGCAACGCAAGTAATTTCAACAATTTACTAGGGCACTACTAGAGTCCTGAGGGTCGATAATAAGCAGAATTTAAATAAGAAAGCGGTCCTTTTCCTATTATTGTTCACTTCGTCGAGCCATAGTGGACCACCAGCTAAGTCCAGAGAAATAATTTAGTCATAAGGACCACCTTATGTTATTTATTTCATCTCGGATATGTCCTTTCCAGGAAATACGCTCGGAACCACACAAGACTTAGCCCTAACATGCACAGCTAAGATAAGGACACAAGAGACACTTAGCTTTATGCTAAACACTTAACTAACTTATTAAGCAGTAGTTCTGAACTTTTAGGGCCATGCATTAGTCACTCACAACAAGTGTGCCAGAATGCCACAGAGCCCCTGCTTAAACCGACCTCAACCTGCCAAGGAACCACTGCCCCAAACCACGGCATGGCTCCAAAAAGGATGCAACAAAGCTAACCAGAAAGGGCCCAAGATTCACTCAGGACCCTGCATCTACCCACGACATGCAGACAAGACTTTCACTTGCAAACTGTCTAACCAACATGACTGCATGAAACAGATTCTGCTTGATATGGATTACGTCCAGTCGCGAGGTGCACAGCTTCCTAGATCGTCAAACAGAGACTGTCAAAATGGACTACCAGCTGTTGCAATAAGCTTTGATCGCTTAACTCCCTGATCCAGAATCAGACCAAGGGTTATCACCACCGTGGACATCAAGTAAGACCGACTTGAAACTCCACCGACTTCGGCAAGCCTACTTCGAGAAGCAAACCATCAGGTATGAAAAGGATACCAGTTTCAGAACTTTGTTCCCTTAAAACCTGCATCCCACAGTGAGTTAGTCGATAAGCACCCTGGCCTGTGCTTGTAGCCTGTCTACCTCAGCTACGAGACTGGGCCCGCAAAGCTCACATTAAGCAAAGACTTTGTCCGAAAAGACTGTGTAAAAACCCTCAGACTAACCTGTCTCTGAGCACGACTCAGAGCTGCCCCTAGAAGGCACCCCATACATCACAAACACCTTCACTGAGAGTTAAACCGTTCCAGGCCAGCAGAGGGCAACACAACAGTCATGGTGCTCATCTAACGCCCCAGAGCAAGAGCTCTGAAACATTTCTGGAAGCCAGCCGGCGACCCAGAATGGACCGCCCAGCACCAAGAGACTCAAGCCCAACCAGCCCAGAGCGGTACCCTCTCAACACGCCACTGGTAAGCACAAGTCTGAGCACACATCAGATAACAGTGCAGCCACGTCACAGACGGCAGAAATCCTGAAGGTGCTGAAAGCGTTTCTGCACGAGACATCACAAGGAGACAAGTCAGACATCCTATGTCTCAGCGCAAGACCCAAGCCAGACACCCAGAACACTGCTCGTCAGCATCAGACCACAGAGCTCACTGTCGCATCACAAAGCGACAACACCAAGCAGCCGCTACAACTGACAGCTGCACAACCTGAGCATGACAGTCCGGTGTCCCACAAAACACCGGCCCTAACCGCTCATCGATCACAACACCAGCCCAGATGCCTAAACTTCTGGGAACCCTAAACAAAAGGGGGTGGCCCAAAAGACTCTACATAACCACCACCAGAGACAATCATTTGAGCCTTGAAGGCCTGTCAGACACTAGCTCAAACATCACGCTAATGTCAGCCCAACTCTTCGAAAGACTCACTGCTAAAGCTAAGAGTCAAGAACGCACTCTCAAAGCCCAAACATGTGAGCTGAATGAAAACCCTACAGCCAAAACAACTTCTGGCTCAAAACAGGTAGCTCCCATTCATCCTTTGGTCCTATGAGCCTGATTCACCCAGGGTACCGATCACGAACGATCACGTACCCACTTCTGATTGCCCAAGATCTGTTAGATCGCTTTGAGCCTTTAATAGACTTTAAACAACTGAATGCCTGAGCTCAAGTTCAAGAACCCCTCCCCCTCCAGTCATACAGGTCAAGAGAACCTAACTGGCAGGTCACAGAGGTCACAAGAACTCCCGCAGCCAGCCATGAAGGCACAGCCTCAGCACCAAATGGAGAAATGAACTTGCTACTCTGCACCTTTCAGCTCACTAAAGACTTTGACTAACCAAATGAACTCTGAAACTACCACCTCTTTACCCCTCCAACCTCCCAAGCCTGCCGTCGGACACATCAGGCAGCACACCAAGAACATGCTGCTCAACGGCCCTACAACTCAGTTTCATGCACCTCGTGACATCACTTCGCCACGGCTTGTGCTGCCACGGTGCAGAAAGGGGATATGCCAGTGTATGCCCAGTCACGCACCATGTGGGCTGCACACCGCAGCACCAGGACATCTCGGCATCCTCAAAGGCATCAGACTGTCCCAGCCGACAGCCGCTGAATTCTTTCCTCCCTTTCTCTCTCTCTCCCCTGTCTCTGTTACAGGATGCTGCTGTGGTCGTCTTCCTGTGCCTCCAGCCAACCAGAGGACAGCTACTGTCGACCGCCTCACCGCCGGGTCCGACATCAGACAGCATATGGTCGACTGCCACGCAAGCAGAGCTAAATGGACTCCCACGCCGCTGCTGTCAGTACGCAGTCAAACACCGGCCTGTCCAGCAACCAAACGAACTGAAATCCCACAGCCAAAAGGTAACTCACAACACAGAGTGCCTCCTCACAGACCATCAAGAAATTGAAAGGAACTGTGATAAATCCGCAACGCACACAGCATTCTACTGAACCAGACAAGTGAGCTCCAGCGAGACAACTGTTCACTGTCTGCCAGAATGACTTTGCTAAAATTCACCAAGCAGCCTTTGCTCCAAGACCCGAGCTACCCTGCTGCAACCGAGCGTGAGTCAAGTCCCAGCCAGGACGAAACCCACGATTTCACCCTGATTCCAGAACTGGAATTATGAACGATGATAGGAGGGGTCCAGCCAAACTGGACTTGTTCCCAGTGACCGCTGTGTCTCAACTGCACACCTGTTGCACTGCACAACTGCCTCACCGGTAGTCCAATCCTGGACTGCAGCTGATTCTGCACTGGGTACCTCTACGGTAATCAACCACACCCTGACACTTGACATCCACGCTGCACAAGAGGCAAGGAAATGCAAACCTCCACAGCCACCACGGGACCCTCAGGAAGAGGGTACCACGCTGGAGACTGCGTCAAACCTCAGCAAGCTGAGCCCCTACCTCAGCCTAGCCGCCGCCTGCCACCTGACCCTCATGATTCACCTGCCATCCGTCCATTGCGATGGTGTCGTTCGATGAAGTCACACAAGGACTTCACCTAACGAAAAGGGGAGAGATGTAAGGAATTTTGGCCAGGCGAATCACCCCCCCCCACACACACACACACACACAACACTTCATCCACGTACCTCACATCGAGTTACAAGACTTTTATGGGAAATGGAATGTGGACAAACTAATGTCTCTGAACAAAGAGAAATACTCTTTTTGGTTTTAAAGACATTTAACAAAATGTTTTCAATGGTTTTTGTGTATATGTGTCTTCCCCATGTCACAGTGAAATAACTTTGTTTGATCACAGTTTAAATAGGAATTAAAAATACCTTCGTCATGCATTTGAAACATAAGTGTATATTCCTTTGATATAACATAATGTTCCTTGATATCTCTAGAATGCTTATTGAATGAAACACTCGAATATGCATAGAGATGTAAAGTAAAGTGTATTTTTAATTCGTTTTACTGCCAATGAAGATCAAATTGTTATTATAGAACACACCCCCTTCCACGAGAAGCGCGCGCTGAGAACAAAGGACCATAAAAGGACCATAAAAGAAGGCTTCTCGCGTGTAATATCCACTCTCCGATTGGCTCAAGCCAACAGGAAGGGGATGGATTTCTCCAAGGTGATAAATGTGAGAACGCAGGTCCGCCCTCTCTCTTCTGAACTTTCCAGCGCTCAACATGTAAACCTCACGGGACTCTGATCCAACCATGGATCTTTCCTTTTGTTCGTCTAAAAGTTTCATCTTTTCCTCAAGTGGACTACCAAGTTCGTCTTCCAGGAAAGGAAGTGGACTTTGCCGAACTATCTCCTCGGGTAACGTCACCTCAAAGACTCTCAGCCTTTCAAACACTGGCGCTAAATGCCGACGAACGCCACGTGACTCCCCACGGAACAAAGCAGCCATGAACGAGCCGGGACGGGCCGCGCAAACACGCCGCGGCCGCGCTTCACGTGACGCACGCGCGCCGGACCGGCGCACCTCTAGCCGACACGTGCAACGAGCCCACGACTCACACAGACCAATTGTGCCTTGCAAGTATACCTTCTTTTAGAGCTTCTAAGAAGCATTAAGAAGTGTTTTCCTGGTGTTCAGAAAGGTTAACTGACTGTTTTGATGAACGTAACTCTCTCTCTCTCTCAAACTCTCTCTCTCACTCTCTCTCTCTCTCTCTCCAACTCATTTAACTTGCGCGTATCCATTGTCTAAACGCTCTGCGTCGTCTTAGTTTGTGTTTAATGTTTGTAAATACATGTATCATTGTAACGTAGTGAATGCTTAAGTAGTAACTTTATTAAATACAAAATATGCTTACCTTGACTGATTGTCTTGCTCATAATACGGGTCAATGAAATGTCAATTTAAAGCTACACGCTTTACAGAACTATAAATACCTAAGAGGGTATTTGGTTATAGAGCAGGGAAGGCAAATTCTAGTGGCCACAGAATTTGTTTTCACAAGCTATATAACTTAATTGAGCTAATTGATTTTGCCTGTCTTGTAAAACGTGGTCCTTGCAATCAATAACAATTAATTTGTGGTTGATTGCGGGGATGCACATGTATGCATATGGGTAAAATTAATAAATTAACATGTAAGACCGGTCTGATCCAAATCTGTATGAATAATTATTAATTATCAATTATTAATTATGATATGCAAATTCCCCCCTGATCAGAACCGACCCAGAGTCTTTACACAGGTCTAAGTCTCATGGCCCTCTATCAGAATTTGGGAAGATTGGAGAAACTTAATTTTTCGCCCAAAAAAAAAAACGTAAGGGGTACCACTGTCGTTTTTTTTTTCGGGCCGAATTTTTGAGTTTCGATATCTCAGCTCTGGAAGGGGCTAGAGCCTCCATTTTTGCACTCAGGTCTAAGTCTCATGGCCCTCTATCAGAATTTGGGAAGATTGGAGAAACTTAATTTTTCGCCCAAAAAAAAAAACCGTAAGGGGTACCACTGTCGTTTTTTTTTTCGGGCCGAATTTTTGAGTTTCGATATCTCAGCTCTGGAAGGGGCTAGAGCCTCCATTTTTGCACTCAGGTCTAAGTCTCATGGCCCTCTATCAGAATTTGGGAAGATTGGAGAAACTTAATTTTTCGCCCAAAAAAAAAACGTAAGGGGTACCACTGTCGTTTTTTTTTCGGGCCGAATTTTTGAGTTTCGATATCTCAGCTCTGGAAGGGGCTAGAGCCTCCATTTTTGCACTCAGGTCTAAGTCTCATGGCCCTCTATCAGAATTTGGGAAGATTGGAGAAACTTAATTTTTCGCCCAAAAAAAAAACGTAAGGGGTACCACTGTCGTTTTTTTTTCGGGCCGAATTTTTGAGTTTCGATATCTCAGCTCTGGAAGGGGCTAGAGCCTCCATTTTTGCACTCAGGTCTAAGTCTCATGGCCCTCTATCAGAATTTGGGAAGATTGGAGAAACTTAATTTTTCGCCCAAAAAAAAAAACGTAAGGGGTACCACTGTCGTTTTTTTTTTCGGGCCGAATTTTTGAGTTTCGATATCTCAGCTCTGGAAGGGGCTAGAGCCTCCATTTTTGCACTCAGGTCTAAGTCTCATGGCCCTCTATCAGAATTTGGGAAGATTGGAGAAACTTAATTTTTCGCCCAAAAAAAAAAACGTAAGGGGTACCACTGTCGTTTTTTTTTCGGGCCGAATTTTTGAGTTTCGATATCTCAGCTCTGGAAGGGGCTAGAGCCTCCATTTTTGCACTCAGGTCTAAGTCTCATGGCCCTCTATCAGAATTTGGGAAGATTGGAGAAACTTAATTTTTCGCCCAAAAAAAAAAACGTAAGGGGTACCACTGTCGTTTTTTTTTCGGGCCGAATTTTTGAGTTTCGATATCTCAGCTCTGGAAGGGGCTAGAGCCTCCATTTTTGCACTCAGGTCTAAGTCTCATGGCCCTCTATCAGAATTTGGGAAGATTGGAGAAACTTAATTTTTCGCCCAAAAAAAAAACGTAAGGGGTACCACTGTCGTTTTTTTTTTCGGGCCGAATTTTTGAGTTTCGATATCTCAGCTCTGGAAGGGGCTAGAGCCTCCATTTTTGCACTCAGGTCTAAGTCTCATGGCCCTCTATCAGAATTTGGGAAGATTGGAGAAACTTAATTTTTCGCCCAAAAAAAAAAACGTAAGGGGTACCACTGTCGTTTTTTTTTCGGGCCGAATTTTTGAGTTTCGATATCTCAGCTCTGGAAGGGGCTAGAGCCTCCATTTTTGCACTCAGGTCTAAGTCTCATGGCCCTCTATCAGAATTTGGGAAGATTGGAGAAACTTAATTTTTCGCCCAAAAAAAAAACGTAAGGGGTACCACTGTCGTTTTTTTTTCGGGCCGAATTTTTGAGTTTCGATATCTCAGCTCTGGAAGGGGCTAGAGCCTCCATTTTTGCACTCAGGTCTAAGTCTCATGGCCCTCTATCAGAATTTGGGAAGATTGGAGAAACTTAATTTTTCGCCCAAAAAAAAAAACGTAAGGGGTACCACTGTCGTTTTTTTTTCGGGCCGAATTTTTGAGTTTCGATATCTCAGCTCTGGAAGGGGCTAGAGCCTCCATTTTTGCACTCAGGTCTAAGTCTCATGGCCCTCTATCAGAATTTGGGAAGATTGGAGAAACTTAATTTTTCGCCCAAAAAAAAAACGTAAGGGGTACCACTGTCGTTTTTTTTTTCGGGCCGAATTTTTGAGTTTCGATATCTCAGCTCTGGAAGGGGCTAGAGCCTCCATTTTTGCACTCAGGTCTAAGTCTCATGGCCCTCTATCAGAATTTGGGAAGATTGGAGAAACTTAATTTTTCGCCCAAAAAAAAAAACGTAAGGGGTACCACTGTCGTTTTTTTTTTCGGGCCGAATTTTTGAGTTTCGATATCTCAGCTCTGGAAGGGGCTAGAGCCTCCATTTTTGCACTCAGGTCTAAGTCTCATGGCCCTCTATCAGAATTTGGGAAGATTGGAGAAACTTAATTTTTCGCCCAAAAAAAAAACGTAAGGGGTACCACTGTCGTTTTTTTTTCGGGCCGAATTTTTGAGTTTCGATATCTCAGCTCTGGAAGGGGCTAGAGCCTCCATTTTTGCACTCAGGTCTAAGTCTCATGGCCCTCTATCAGAATTTGGGAAGATTGGAGAAACTTAATTTTTCGCCCAAAAAAAAAACGTAAGGGGTACCACTGTCGTTTTTTTTTCGGGCCGAATTTTTGAGTTTCGATATCTCAGCTCTGGAAGGGGCTAGAGCCTCCATTTTTGCACTCAGGTCTAAGTCTCATGGCCCTCTATCAGAATTTGGGAAGATTGGAGAAACTTAATTTTTCGCCCAAAAAAAAAACGTAAGGGGTACCACTGTCGTTTTTTTTTCGGGCCGAATTTTTGAGTTTCGATATCTCAGCTCTGGAAGGGGCTAGAGCCTCCATTTTTGCACTCAGGTCTAAGTCTCATGGCCCTCTATCAGAATTTGGGAAGATTGGAGAAACTTAATTTTTCGCCCAAAAAAAAAAACGTAAGGGGTACCACTGTCGTTTTTTTTTTCGGGCCGAATTTTTGAGTTTCGATATCTCAGCTCTGGAAGGGGCTAGAGCCTCCATTTTTGCACTCAGGTCTAAGTCTCATGGCCCTCTATCAGAATTTGGGAAGATTGGAGAAACTTAATTTTTCGCCCAAAAAAAAAACGTAAGGGGTACCACTGTCGTTTTTTTTTTCGGGCCGAATTTTTGAGTTTCGATATCTCAGCTCTGGAAGGGGCTAGAGCCTCCATTTTTGCACTCAGGTCTAAGTCTCATGGCCCTCTATCAGAATTTGGGAAGATTGGAGAAACTTAATTTTTCGCCCAAAAAAAAAAACGTAAGGGGTACCACTGTCGTTTTTTTTTCGGGCCGAATTTTTGAGTTTCGATATCTCAGCTCTGGAAGGGGCTAGAGCCTCCATTTTTGCACTCAGGTCTAAGTCTCATGGCCCTCTATCAGAATTTGGGAAGATTGGAGAAACTTAATTTTTCGCCCAAAAAAAAAACGTAAGGGGTACCACTGTCGTTTTTTTTTTCGGGCCGAATTTTTGAGTTTCGATATCTCAGCTCTGGAAGGGGCTAGAGCCTCCATTTTTGCACTCAGGTCTAAGTCTCATGGCCCTCTATCAGAATTTGGGAAGATTGGAGAAACTTAATTTTTCGCCCAAAAAAAAAAACGTAAGGGGTACCACTGTCGTTTTTTTTTCGGGCCGAATTTTTGAGTTTCGATATCTCAGCTCTGGAAGGGGCTAGAGCCTCCATTTTTGCACTCAGGTCTAAGTCTCATGGCCCTCTATCAGAATTTGGGAAGATTGGAGAAACTTAATTTTTCGCCCAAAAAAAAAAACGTAAGGGGTACCACTGTCGTTTTTTTTTTCGGGCCGAATTTTTGAGTTTCGATATCTCAGCTCTGGAAGGGGCTAGAGCCTCCATTTTTGCACTCAGGTCTAAGTCTCATGGCCCTCTATCAGAATTTGGGAAGATTGGAGAAACTTAATTTTTCGCCCAAAAAAAAAAACGTAAGGGGTACCACTGTCGTTTTTTTTTCGGGCCGAATTTTTGAGTTTCGATATCTCAGCTCTGGAAGGGGCTAGAGCCTCCATTTTTGCACTCAGGTCTAAGTCTCATGGCCCTCTATCAGAATTTGGGAAGATTGGAGAAACTTAATTTTTCGCCCAAAAAAAAAAACGTAAGGGGTACCACTGTCGTTTTTTTTTTCGGGCCGAATTTTTGAGTTTCGATATCTCAGCTCTGGAAGGGGCTAGAGCCTCCATTTTTGCACTCAGGTCTAAGTCTCATGGCCCTCTATCAGAATTTGGGAAGATTGGAGAAACTTAATTTTTCGCCCAAAAAAAAAACGTAAGGGGTACCACTGTCGTTTTTTTTTCGGGCCGAATTTTTGAGTTTCGATATCTCAGCTCTGGAAGGGGCTAGAGCCTCCATTTTTGCACTCAGGTCTAAGTCTCATGGCCCTCTATCAGAATTTGGGAAGATTGGAGAAACTTAATTTTTCGCCCAAAAAAAAAAACGTAAGGGGTACCACTGTCGTTTTTTTTTTCGGGCCGAATTTTTGAGTTTCGATATCTCAGCTCTGGAAGGGGCTAGAGCCTCCATTTTTGCACTCAGGTCTAAGTCTCATGGCCCTCTATCAGAATTTGGGAAGATTGGAGAAACTTAATTTTTCGCCCAAAAAAAAAAACGTAAGGGGTACCACTGTCGTTTTTTTTTCGGGCCGAATTTTTGAGTTTCGATATCTCAGCTCTGGAAGGGGCTAGAGCCTCCATTTTTGCACTCAGGTCTAAGTCTCATGGCCCTCTATCAGAATTTGGGAAGATTGGAGAAACTTAATTTTTCGCCCAAAAAAAAAAACGTAAGGGGTACCACTGTCGTTTTTTTTTCGGGCCGAATTTTTGAGTTTCGATATCTCAGCTCTGGAAGGGGCTAGAGCCTCCATTTTTGCACTCAGGTCTAAGTCTCATGGCCCTCTATCAGAATTTGGGAAGATTGGAGAAACTTAATTTTTCGCCCAAAAAAAAAAACGTAAGGGGTACCACTGTCGTTTTTTTTTCGGGCCGAATTTTTGAGTTTCGATATCTCAGCTCTGGAAGGGGCTAGAGCCTCCATTTTTGCACTCAGGTCTAAGTCTCATGGCCCTCTATCAGAATTTGGGAAGATTGGAGAAACTTAATTTTTCGCCCAAAAAAAAAAACGTAAGGGGTACCACTGTCGTTTTTTTTTCGGGCCGAATTTTTGAGTTTCGATATCTCAGCTCTGGAAGGGGCTAGAGCCTCCATTTTTGCACTCAGGTCTAAGTCTCATGGCCCTCTATCAGAATTTGGGAAGATTGGAGAAACTTAATTTTTCGCCCAAAAAAAAAACGTAAGGGGTACCACTGTCGTTTTTTTTTCGGGCCGAATTTTTGAGTTTCGATATCTCAGCTCTGGAAGGGGCTAGAGCCTCCATTTTTGCACTCAGGTCTAAGTCTCATGGCCCTCTATCAGAATTTGGGAAGATTGGAGAAACTTAATTTTTCGCCCAAAAAAAAAAACGTAAGGGGTACCACTGTCGTTTTTTTTTCGGGCCGAATTTTTGAGTTTCGATATCTCAGCTCTGGAAGGGGCTAGAGCCTCCATTTTTGCACTCAGGTCTAAGTCTCATGGCCCTCTATCAGAATTTGGGAAGATTGGAGAAACTTAATTTTTCGCCCAAAAAAAAAACGTAAGGGGTACCACTGTCGTTTTTTTTTTCGGGCCGAATTTTTGAGTTTCGATATCTCAGCTCTGGAAGGGGCTAGAGCCTCCATTTTTGCACTCAGGTCTAAGTCTCATGGCCCTCTATCAGAATTTGGGAAGATTGGAGAAACTTAATTTTTCGCCCAAAAAAAAAACGTAAGGGGTACCACTGTCGTTTTTTTTTCGGGCCGAATTTTTGAGTTTCGATATCTCAGCTCTGGAAGGGGCTAGAGCCTCCATTTTTGCACTCAGGTCTAAGTCTCATGGCCCTCTATCAGAATTTGGGAAGATTGGAGAAACTTAATTTTTCGCCCAAAAAAAAAACGTAAGGGGTACCACTGTCGTTTTTTTTTCGGGCCGAATTTTTGAGTTTCGATATCTCAGCTCTGGAAGGGGCTAGAGCCTCCATTTTTGCACTCAGGTCTAAGTCTCATGGCCCTCTATCAGAATTTGGGAAGATTGGAGAAACTTAATTTTTCGCCCAAAAAAAAAACGTAAGGGGTACCACTGTCGTTTTTTTTTTCGGGCCGAATTTTTGAGTTTCGATATCTCAGCTCTGGAAGGGGCTAGAGCCTCCATTTTTGCACTCAGGTCTAAGTCTCATGGCCCTCTATCAGAATTTGGGAAGATTGGAGAAACTTAATTTTTCGCCCAAAAAAAAAAACGTAAGGGGTACCACTGTCGTTTTTTTTTTCGGGCCGAATTTTTGAGTTTCGATATCTCAGCTCTGGAAGGGGCTAGAGCCTCCATTTTTGCACTCAGGTCTAAGTCTCATGGCCCTCTATCAGAATTTGGGAAGATTGGAGAAACTTAATTTTTCGCCCAAAAAAAAAAACGTAAGGGGTACCACTGTCGTTTTTTTTTTCGGGCCGAATTTTTGAGTTTCGATATCTCAGCTCTGGAAGGGGCTAGAGCCTCCATTTTTGCACTCAGGTCTAAGTCTCATGGCCCTCTATCAGAATTTGGGAAGATTGGAGAAACTTAATTTTTCGCCCAAAAAAAAAAACGTAAGGGGTACCACTGTCGTTTTTTTTTCGGGCCGAATTTTTGAGTTTCGATATCTCAGCTCTGGAAGGGGCTAGAGCCTCCATTTTTGCACTCAGGTCTAAGTCTCATGGCCCTCTATCAGAATTTGGGAAGATTGGAGAAACTTAATTTTTCGCCCAAAAAAAAAACGTAAGGGGTACCACTGTCGTTTTTTTTTTCGGGCCGAATTTTTGAGTTTCGATATCTCAGCTCTGGAAGGGGCTAGAGCCTCCATTTTTGCACTCAGGTCTAAGTCTCATGGCCCTCTATCAGAATTTGGGAAGATTGGAGAAACTTAATTTTTCGCCCAAAAAAAAAACGTAAGGGGTACCACTGTCGTTTTTTTTTCGGGCCGAATTTTTGAGTTTCGATATCTCAGCTCTGGAAGGGGCTAGAGCCTCCATTTTTGCACTCAGGTCTAAGTCTCATGGCCCTCTATCAGAATTTGGGAAGATTGGAGAAACTTAATTTTTCGCCCAAAAAAAAAAACGTAAGGGGTACCACTGTCGTTTTTTTTTTCGGGCCGAATTTTTGAGTTTCGATATCTCAGCTCTGGAAGGGGCTAGAGCCTCCATTTTTGCACTCAGGTCTAAGTCTCATGGCCCTCTATCAGAATTTGGGAAGATTGGAGAAACTTAATTTTTCGCCCAAAAAAAAAAACGTAAGGGGTACCACTGTCGTTTTTTTTTTCGGGCCGAATTTTTGAGTTTCGATATCTCAGCTCTGGAAGGGGCTAGAGCCTCCATTTTTGCACTCAGGTCTAAGTCTCATGGCCCTCTATCAGAATTTGGGAAGATTGGAGAAACTTAATTTTTCGCCCAAAAAAAAAACGTAAGGGGTACCACTGTCGTTTTTTTTTCGGGCCGAATTTTTGAGTTTCGATATCTCAGCTCTGGAAGGGGCTAGAGCCTCCATTTTTGCACTCAGGTCTAAGTCTCATGGCCCTCTATCAGAATTTGGGAAGATTGGAGAAACTTAATTTTTCGCCCAAAAAAAAAAACGTAAGGGGTACCACTGTCGTTTTTTTTTCGGGCCGAATTTTTGAGTTTCGATATCTCAGCTCTGGAAGGGGCTAGAGCCTCCATTTTTGCACTCAGGTCTAAGTCTCATGGCCCTCTATCAGAATTTGGGAAGATTGGAGAAACTTAATTTTTCGCCCAAAAAAAAAAACGTAAGGGGTACCACTGTCGTTTTTTTTTCGGGCCGAATTTTTGAGTTTCGATATCTCAGCTCTGGAAGGGGCTAGAGCCTCCATTTTTGCACTCAGGTCTAAGTCTCATGGCCCTCTATCAGAATTTGGGAAGATTGGAGAAACTTAATTTTTCGCCCAAAAAAAAAACGTAAGGGGTACCACTGTCGTTTTTTTTTCGGGCCGAATTTTTGAGTTTCGATATCTCAGCTCTGGAAGGGGCTAGAGCCTCCATTTTTGCACTCAGGTCTAAGTCTCATGGCCCTCTATCAGAATTTGGGAAGATTGGAGAAACTTAATTTTTCGCCCAAAAAAAAAACGTAAGGGGTACCACTGTCGTTTTTTTTTTCGGGCCGAATTTTTGAGTTTCGATATCTCAGCTCTGGAAGGGGCTAGAGCCTCCATTTTTGCACTCAGGTCTAAGTCTCATGGCCCTCTATCAGAATTTGGGAAGATTGGAGAAACTTAATTTTTCGCCCAAAAAAAAAACGTAAGGGGTACCACTGTCGTTTTTTTTTCGGGCCGAATTTTTGAGTTTCGATATCTCAGCTCTGGAAGGGGCTAGAGCCTCCATTTTTGCACTCAGGTCTAAGTCTCATGGCCCTCTATCAGAATTTGGGAAGATTGGAGAAACTTAATTTTTCGCCCAAAAAAAAAACGTAAGGGGTACCACTGTCGTTTTTTTTTCGGGCCGAATTTTTGAGTTTCGATATCTCAGCTCTGGAAGGGGCTAGAGCCTCCATTTTTGCACTCAGGTCTAAGTCTCATGGCCCTCTATCAGAATTTGGGAAGATTGGAGAAACTTAATTTTTCGCCCAAAAAAAAAACGTAAGGGGTACCACTGTCGTTTTTTTTTTCGGGCCGAATTTTTGAGTTTCGATATCTCAGCTCTGGAAGGGGCTAGAGCCTCCATTTTTGCACTCAGGTCTAAGTCTCATGGCCCTCTATCAGAATTTGGGAAGATTGGAGAAACTTAATTTTTCGCCCAAAAAAAAAAACGTAAGGGGTACCACTGTCGTTTTTTTTTCGGGCCGAATTTTTGAGTTTCGATATCTCAGCTCTGGAAGGGGCTAGAGCCTCCATTTTTGCACTCAGGTCTAAGTCTCATGGCCCTCTATCAGAATTTGGGAAGATTGGAGAAACTTAATTTTTCGCCCAAAAAAAAAACGTAAGGGGTACCACTGTCGTTTTTTTTTCGGGCCGAATTTTTGAGTTTCGATATCTCAGCTCTGGAAGGGGCTAGAGCCTCCATTTTTGCACTCAGGTCTAAGTCTCATGGCCCTCTATCAGAATTTGGGAAGATTGGAGAAACTTAATTTTTCGCCCAAAAAAAAAACGTAAGGGGTACCACTGTCGTTTTTTTTTCGGGCCGAATTTTTGAGTTTCGATATCTCAGCTCTGGAAGGGGCTAGAGCCTCCATTTTTGCACTCAGGTCTAAGTCTCATGGCCCTCTATCAGAATTTGGGAAGATTGGAGAAACTTAATTTTTCGCCCAAAAAAAAAAACGTAAGGGGTACCACTGTCGTTTTTTTTTCGGGCCGAATTTTTGAGTTTCGATATCTCAGCTCTGGAAGGGGCTAGAGCCTCCATTTTTGCACTCAGGTCTAAGTCTCATGGCCCTCTATCAGAATTTGGGAAGATTGGAGAAACTTAATTTTTCGCCCAAAAAAAAAAACGTAAGGGGTACCACTGTCGTTTTTTTTTTCGGGCCGAATTTTTGAGTTTCGATATCTCAGCTCTGGAAGGGGCTAGAGCCTCCATTTTTGCACTCAGGTCTAAGTCTCATGGCCCTCTATCAGAATTTGGGAAGATTGGAGAAACTTAATTTTTCGCCCAAAAAAAAAAACGTAAGGGGTACCACTGTCGTTTTTTTTTTCGGGCCGAATTTTTGAGTTTCGATATCTCAGCTCTGGAAGGGGCTAGAGCCTCCATTTTTGCACTCAGGTCTAAGTCTCATGGCCCTCTATCAGAATTTGGGAAGATTGGAGAAACTTAATTTTTCGCCCAAAAAAAAAACGTAAGGGGTACCACTGTCGTTTTTTTTTTCGGGCCGAATTTTTGAGTTTCGATATCTCAGCTCTGGAAGGGGCTAGAGCCTCCATTTTTGCACTCAGGTCTAAGTCTCATGGCCCTCTATCAGAATTTGGGAAGATTGGAGAAACTTAATTTTTCGCCCAAAAAAAAAACGTAAGGGGTACCACTGTCGTTTTTTTTTCGGGCCGAATTTTTGAGTTTCGATATCTCAGCTCTGGAAGGGGCTAGAGCCTCCATTTTTGCACTCAGGTCTAAGTCTCATGGCCCTCTATCAGAATTTGGGAAGATTGGAGAAACTTAATTTTTCGCCCAAAAAAAAAACGTAAGGGGTACCACTGTCGTTTTTTTTTTCGGGCCGAATTTTTGAGTTTCGATATCTCAGCTCTGGAAGGGGCTAGAGCCTCCATTTTTGCACTCAGGTCTAAGTCTCATGGCCCTCTATCAGAATTTGGGAAGATTGGAGAAACTTAATTTTTCGCCCAAAAAAAAAACGTAAGGGGTACCACTGTCGTTTTTTTTTCGGGCCGAATTTTTGAGTTTCGATATCTCAGCTCTGGAAGGGGCTAGAGCCTCCATTTTTGCACTCAGGTCTAAGTCTCATGGCCCTCTATCAGAATTTGGGAAGATTGGAGAAACTTAATTTTTCGCCCAAAAAAAAAACGTAAGGGGTACCACTGTCGTTTTTTTTTCGGGCCGAATTTTTGAGTTTCGATATCTCAGCTCTGGAAGGGGCTAGAGCCTCCATTTTTGCACTCAGGTCTAAGTCTCATGGCCCTCTATCAGAATTTGGGAAGATTGGAGAAACTTAATTTTTCGCCCAAAAAAAAAAACGTAAGGGGTACCACTGTCGTTTTTTTTTCGGGCCGAATTTTTGAGTTTCGATATCTCAGCTCTGGAAGGGGCTAGAGCCTCCATTTTTGCACTCAGGTCTAAGTCTCATGGCCCTCTATCAGAATTTGGGAAGATTGGAGAAACTTAATTTTTCGCCCAAAAAAAAAACGTAAGGGGTACCACTGTCGTTTTTTTTTCGGGCCGAATTTTTGAGTTTCGATATCTCAGCTCTGGAAGGGGCTAGAGCCTCCATTTTTGCACTCAGGTCTAAGTCTCATGGCCCTCTATCAGAATTTGGGAAGATTGGAGAAACTTAATTTTTCGCCCAAAAAAAAAACGTAAGTGGTACCACTTCGTTTTTTTTTCGGGCGAATTTTTGAGTTTCTCCAATCTTCCCAAACTCTCTGATAGAGGGCCATGAGACTTAGACTGAGTGCAAAAATGGAGGCTCTAGCCCTTCCAGAGCTGAGATATCGAAACTCAAAAATTTCGGCCCGAAAAAAAAACGACAGTGGTACCCCTTACGTTTTTTTTTTTGGGGCGAAAAATTAAGTTTCTCCAATCTTCCCAAATTCTGATAGAGGCCATGAGACTTAGACCTGAGTGCAAAAATGGAGGCTCTAGCCCCTTCCAGAGCTGAGATATCGAAACTCAAAATTCGGCCCGAAAAAAAAAACGACAGTGGTACCCTTACGTTTTTTTTTTTTGGGCGAAAAATTAAGTTTCTCCAATCTTCCCAAATTCTGATAGAGGGCCATGAGACTTAGACCTGAGTGCAAAAATGGAGGCTCTAGCCCTTCCAGAGCTGAGATATCGAAACTCAAAAATTCGGCCCGAAAAAAAAAACGACAGTGGTACCCCTTACGTTTTTTTTTTTGGGCGAAAAATTAAGTTTCTCCAATCTTCCAAATTCTGATAGAGGGCCATGAGACTTAGACCTGAGTGCAAAAATGGAGGCTCTAGCCCCTTCCAGAGCTGAGATATCGAAACTCAAAAATTCGGCCCGAAAAAAAAACGACAGTGGTACCCTTACGTTTTTTTTTTGGGGCGAAAAATTAAGTTTCTCCAATCTTCCCAAATTCTGATAGAGGGCCATGAGACTTAGACCTGAGTGCAAAAATGGAGGCTCTAGCCCTTCCAGAGCTGAGATATCGAAACTCAAAAATTCGGCCCGAAAAAAAAACGACAGTGGTACCCCTTACGTTTTTTTTTTGGGCGAAAAATTAAGTTTCTCCAATCTTCCCAAATTCTGATAGAGGGCCATGAGACTTAGACCTGAGTGCAAAAATGGAGGCTCTAGCCCTTCCAGAGCTGAGATATCGAAACTCAAAAATTCGGCCCGAAAAAAAAAACGACAGTGGTACCCCTTACGTTTTTTTTTTGGGCGAAAAATTAAGTTTCTCCAATCTTCCAAATTCTGATAGAGGGCCATGAGACTTAGACCTGAGTGCAAAAATGGAGGCTCTAGCCCTTCCAGAGCTGAGATATCGAAACTCAAAAATTCGGCCCGAAAAAAAACGACAGTGGTACCCCTTACGTTTTTTTTTGGGCGAAAAATTAAGTTTCTCCAATCTTCCAAATTCTGATAGAGGGCCATGAGACTTAGACCTGAGTGCAAAAATGGAGGCTCTAGCCCCTTCCAGAGCTGAGATATCGAAACTCAAAAATTCGGCCCGAAAAAAAAACGACAGTGGTACCCTTACGTTTTTTTTTTTGGGCGAAAAATTAAGTTTCTCCAATCTTCCCAAATTCTGATAGAGGGCCATGAGACTTAGACCTGAGTGCAAAAATGGAGGCTCTAGCCCCTTCCAGAGCTGAGATATCGAAACTCAAAAATTCGGCCCGAAAAAAAAACGACAGTGGTACCCCTTACGTTTTTTTTTGGGGCGAAAAATTAAGTTTCTCCAATCTTCCCAAATCTGATAGAGGGCCATGAGACTTAGACCTGAGTGCAAAAATGGAGGCTCTAGCCCTTCCAGAGCTGAGATATCGAAACTCAAAAATTCGGCCCGAAAAAAAACGACAGTGGTACCCTTACGTTTTTTTTTTTGGGCGAAAAATTAAGTTTCTCCAATCTTCCCAAATTCTGATAGAGGGCCATGAGACTTAGACCTGAGTGCAAAAATGGAGGCTCTAGCCCTTCCAGAGCTGAGATATCGAAACTCAAAAATTCGGCCGAAAAAAAAAACGACAGTGGTACCCTTACGTTTTTTTTTTTGGGCGAAAAATTAAGTTTCTCCAATCTTCCCAAATTCTGATAGAGGGCCATGAGACTTAGACCTGAGTGCAAAAATGGAGGCTCTAGCCCTTCCAGAGCTGAGATATCGAAACTCAAAAATTCGGCCCGAAAAAAAAACGACAGTGGTACCCTTACGTTTTTTTTTGGGCGAAAAATTAAGTTTCTCCAATCTTCCCAAATTCTGATAGAGGGCCATGAGACTTAGACCTGAGTGCAAAAATGGAGGCTCTAGCCCCTTCCAGAGCTGAGATATCGAAACTCAAAAATTCGGCCCGAAAAAAAAACGACAGTGGTACCCCTTACGTTTTTTTTTTGGGCGAAAAATTAAGTTTCTCCAATCTTCCCAAATTCTGATAGAGGGCCATGAGACTTAGACCTGAGTGCAAAAATGGAGGCTCTAGCCCCTTCCAGAGCTGAGATATCGAAACTCAAAAATTCGGCCCGAAAAAAAAACGACAGTGGTACCCCTTACGTTTTTTTTTTGGGGAAAAAATAAAGTTTCTCCAATCTTCCAAATTCTGATAGAGGGCCATGAGACTTAGACCTGAGTGCAAAAATGGAGGCTCTAGCCCCTTCCAGAGCTGAGATATCGAAACTCAAAAATTCGGCCCGAAAAAAAAAACGACAGTGGTACCCCTTACGTTTTTTTTTTGGGCGAAAAATTAAGTTTCTCCAATCTTCCCAAATTCTGATAGAGGGCCATGAGACTTAGACCTGAGTGCAAAAATGGAGGCTCTAGCCCTTCCAGAGCTGAGATATCGAAACTCAAAAATTCGGCCCGAAAAAAAAACGACAGTGGTACCCCTTACGTTTTTTTTTTTGGGCGAAAAATTAAGTTTCTCCAATCTTCCCAATTTCTGATAGAGGGCCATGAGACTTAGACCTGAGTGCAAAAATGGAGGCTCTAGCCCCTTCCAGAGCTGAGATATCGAAACTCAAAAATTCGGCCCGAAAAAAAAACGACAGTGGTACCCCTTACGTTTTTTTTTTTGGGCGAAAAATTAAGTTTCTCCAATCTTCCCAAATTCTGATAGAGGGCCATGAGACTTAGACCTGAGTGCAAAAATGGAGGCTCTAGCCCCTTCCAGAGCTGAGATATCGAAACTCAAAAATTCGGCCCGAAAAAAAAACGACAGTGGTACCCCTTACGTTTTTTTTTTGGGCGAAAAATTAAGTTTCTCCAATCTTCCCAAATTCTGATAGAGGGCCATGAGACTTAGACCTGAGTGCAAAAATGGAGGCTCTAGCCCCTTCCAGAGCTGAGATATCGAAACTCAAAAATTCGGCCCGAAAAAAAAAACGACAGTGGTACCCTTACGTTTTTTTTTTGGGCGAAAAATTAAGTTTCTCCAATCTTCCCAAATTCTGATAGAGGGCCATGAGACTTAGACCTGAGTGCAAAAATGGAGGCTCTAGCCCCTTCCAGAGCTGAGATATCGAAACTCAAAAATTCGGCCCGAAAAAAAAACGACAGTGGTACCCCTTACGTTTTTTTTTTTGGCGAAAAATTAAGTTTCTCCAATCTTCCAAAATTCTGATAGAGGGCCATGAGACTTAGACCTGAGTGCAAAAATGGAGGCTCTAGCCCCTTCCAGAGCTGAGATATCGAAACTCAAAAATTCGGCCCGAAAAAAAAACGACAGTGGTACCCCTTACGTTTTTTTTTTTGGGCGAAAAATTAAGTTTCTCCAATCTTCCCAAATTCTGATAGAGGGCCATGAGACTTAGACCTGAGTGCAAAAATGGAGGCTCTAGCCCCTTCCAGAGCTGAGATATCGAAACTCAAAAATTCGGCCCGAAAAAAAAAACGACAGTGGTACCCCTTACGTTTTTTTTTTGGGCGAAAAATTAAGTTTCTCCAATCTTCCCAAATTCTGATAGAGGGCCATGAGACTTAGACCTGAGTGCAAAAATGGAGGCTCTAGCCCCTTCCAGAGCTGAGATATCGAAACTCAAAAATTCGGCCCGAAAAAAAAACGACAGTGGTACCCCTTACGTTTTTTTTTTTGGGCGAAAAATTAAGTTTCTCCAATCTTCCAAATTCTGATAGAGGGCCATGAGACTTAGACCTGAGTGCAAAAATGGAGGCTCTAGCCCCTTCCAGAGCTGAGATATCGAAACTCAAAAATTCGGCCCGAAAAAAAAACGACAGTGGTACCCCTTACGTTTTTTTTGGGCGAAAAATTAAGTTTCTCCAATCTTCCCAAATTCTGATAGAGGGCCATGAGACTTAGACCTGAGTGCAAAAATGGAGGCTCTAGCCCTTCCAGAGCTGAGATATCGAAACTCAAAAATTCGGCCCGAAAAAAAAACGACAGTGGTACCCTTACGTTTTTTTTTGGGCGAAAAATTAAGTTTCTCCAATCTTCCAAATTCTGATAGAGGGCCATGAGACTTAGACCTGAGTGCAAAAATGGAGGCTCTAGCCCCTTCCAGAGCTGAGATATCGAAACTCAAAAATTCGGCCCGAAAAAAAAACGACAGTGGTACCCCTTACGTTTTTTTTTGGGCGAAAAATTAAGTTTCTCCAATCTTCCCAAATTCTGATAGAGGGCCATGAGACTTAGACCTGAGTGCAAAAATGGAGGCTCTAGCCCCTTCCAGAGCTGAGATATCGAAACTCAAAAATTCGGCCCGAAAAAAAAACGACAGTGGTACCCCTTACGTTTTTTTTTGGGCGAAAAATTAAGTTTCTCCAATCTTCCCAAATTCTGATAGAGGGCCATGAGACTTAGACCTGAGTGCAAAATGGAGGCTCTAGCCCCTTCCAGAGCTGAGATATCGAAACTCAAAAATTCGGCCCGAAAAAAAAACGACAGTGGTACCCCTTACGTTTTTTTTTGGGCGAAAAATTAAGTTTCTCCAATCTTCCCAAATTCTGATAGAGGGCCATGAGACTTAGACCTGAGTGCAAAAATGGAGGCTCTAGCCCTTCCAGAGCTGAGATATCGAAACTCAAAAATTCGGCCCGAAAAAAAAACGACAGTGGTACCCTTACGTTTTTTTTTTGGGCGAAAAATTAAGTTTCTCCAATCTTCCAAATTCTGATAGAGGGCCATGAGACTTAG
>NW_024121352.1:0-13597 GCF_016745375.1 Pimephales promelas | reverse complement strand
CCTATTCAGAATTTGGGAAGATTGGAGAAACTTAATTTTTTGCCCAAAAAAAAAAACGTAAGGGGTACCACTGTCGTTTTTTTTTTCGGGCCGAATTTTTGAGTTTCGATATCTCAGCTCTGGAAGGGGCTAGAGCCTCCATTTTTGCACTCAGGTCTAAGTCTCATGGCCCTCTATCAGAATTTGGGAAGATTGGAGAAACTTAATTTTTTCACCAAAAAAAAAACGTAAGGGGTACCACTGTCGTTTTTTTTTTCGGGCCGAATTTTTGAGTTTCGATATCTCAGCTCTGGAAGGGGCTAGAGCCTCCATTTTTGCACTCAGGTCTAAGTCTCATGCCCCTCTAATCAGATTTTGGAAGATTGGAGAAACTTAATTTTTCGCCCAAAAAAAAAAAACGTAAGGGGTACCACTGTCGTTTTTTTTTTCGGGCCGAATTTTTGAGTTTCGATATCTCAGCTCTGGAAGGGGCTAGAGCCTCCATTTTTGCACTCAGGTCTAAGTCTCATGGCCCTCTATCAGAATCCAGAGTTTTGGGAAGATTGGAGAAACTTAATTTTTCGCCCCAAAAAAAAAAAACGTAAGGGGTACCACTGTCGTTTTTTTTTTCGGGCCGAATTTTTGAGTTTCGATATCTCAGCTCTGGAAGGGGCTAGAGCCTCCATTTTTGCACTCAGGTCTAAGTCTCATGGCCCTCTATCAGAATTTGGGAAGATTGGAGAAACTTAATTTTTCGCCCAAAAAAAAAAAACGTAAGGGGTACCACTGTCGTTTTTTTTTTCGGGCCGAATTTTTGAGTTTCGATATCTCAGCTCTGGAAGGGGCTAGAGCCTCCATTTTTGCACTCAGGTCTAAGTCTCATGGCCCTCTATCAGAATTTGGGAAGATTGGAGAAACTTAATTTTTCGCCCAAAAAAAAAAACGTAAGGGGTACCACTGTCGTTTTTTTTTCGGGCCGAATTTTTGAGTTTCGATATCTCAGCTCTGGAAGGGGCTAGAGCCTCCATTTTTGCACTCAGGTCTAAGTCTCATGGCCCTCTATCAGAATTTGGGAGATTGGAGAAACTTAATTTTTCGCCCAAAAAAAAAAAACGTAAGGGGTACCACTGTCGTTTTTTTTTCGGGCCGAATTTTTGAGTTTCGATATCTCAGCTCTGGAAGGGGCTAGAGCCTCCATTTTTGCACTCAGGTCTAAGTCTCATGGCCCTCTATCAGAAATTTTGGGAAGATTGGAGAAACTTAATTTTTCCCCCAAAAAAAAAAACGTAAGGGGTACCACTGTCGTTTTTTTTTCGGGCCGAATTTTTGAGTTTCGATATCTCAGCTCTGGAAGGGGCTAGAGCCTCCATTTTTGCACTCAGGTCTAAGTCTCATGGCCCTCTATCAGAATTTGGGAAGATTGGAGAAACTTAATTTTTCGCCCAAAAAAAAAAACGTAAGGGGTACCACTGTCGTTTTTTTTTCGGGCCGAATTTTTGAGTTTCGATATCTCAGCTCTGGAAGGGGCTAGAGCCTCCATTTTTGCACTCAGGTCTAAGTCTCATGGCCCTCTATCAGAATTTGGGAAGATTGGAGAAACTTAATTTTTCGCCCAAAAAAAAAACGTAAGGGGTACCACTGTCGTTTTTTTTTCGGGCCGAATTTTTGAGTTTCGATATCTCAGCTCTGGAAGGGGCTAGAGCCTCCATTTTTGCACTCAGGTCTAAGTCTCATGGCCCTCTATCAGAATCCAGAGTTTTGGGAAGATTGGAGAAACTTAATTTTTCGCCCCAAAAAAAAAAACGTAAGGGGTACCACTGTCGTTTTTTTTTCGGGCCGAATTTTTGAGTTTCGATATCTCAGCTCTGGAAGGGGCTAGAGCCTCCATTTTTGCACTCAGGTCTAAGTCTCATGGCCCTCTATCAGAATTTGGGAAGATTGGAGAAACTTAATTTTTCGCCCAAAAAAAAAAAACGTAAGGGGTACCACTGTCGTTTTTTTTTTCGGGCCGAATTTTTGAGTTTCGATATCTCAGCTCTGGAAGGGGCTAGAGCCTCCATTTTTGCACTCAGGTCTAAGTCTCATGGCCCTCTATCAGAATTTGGGAAGATTGGAGAAACTTAATTTTTCGCCCAAAAAAAAAAAACGTAAGGGGTACCACTGTCGTTTTTTTTTTCGGGCCGAATTTTTGAGTTTCGATATCTCAGCTCTGGAAGGGGCTAGAGCCTCCATTTTTGCACTCAGGTCTAAGTCTCATGGCCCTCTATCAGAATTTGGGAAGATTGGAGAAACTTAATTTTTCGCCCAAAAAAAAAACGTAAGGGGTACCACTGTCGTTTTTTTTTCGGGCCGAATTTTTGAGTTTCGATATCTCAGCTCTGGAAGGGGCTAGAGCCTCCATTTTTGCACTCAGGTCTAAGTCTCATGGCCCTCTATCAGAATTTGGGAAGATTGGAGAAACTTAATTTTTCGCCCAAAAAAAAACGTAAGGGGTACCACTGTCGTTTTTTTTTCGGGCCGAATTTTTGAGTTTCGATATCTCAGCTCTGGAAGGGGCTAGAGCCTCCATTTTTGCACTCAGGTCTAAGTCTCATGGCCCTCTATCAGAATTTGGGAAGATTGGAGAAACTTAATTTTTCGCCCAAAAAAAAAAAACGTAAGGGGTACCACTGTCGTTTTTTTTTTCGGGCCGAATTTTTGAGTTTCGATATCTCAGCTCTGGAAGGGGCTAGAGCCTCCATTTTTGCACTCAGGTCTAAGTCTCATGGCCCTCTATCAGAATCCAGAGTTTGGGAAGATTGGAGAAACTTAATTTTTCGCCCAAAAAAAAAAACGTAAGGGGTACCACTGTCGTTTTTTTTTTCGGGCCGAATTTTTGAGTTTCGATATCTCAGCTCTGGAAGGGGCTAGAGCCTCCATTTTTGCACTCAGGTCTAAGTCTCATGGCCCTCTATCAGAATTTGGGAAGATTGGAGAAACTTAATTTTTCGCCCCAAAAAAAAAAACGTAAGGGGTACCACTGTCGTTTTTTTTTCGGGCCGAATTTTTGAGTTTCGATATCTCAGCTCTGGAAGGGGCTAGAGCCTCCATTTTTGCACTCAGGTCTAAGTCTCATGGCCCTCTATCAGAATTTGGGAAGATTGGAGAAACTTAATTTTTCGCCCAAAAAAAAAAACGTAAGGGGTACCACTGTCGTTTTTTTTTTCGGGCCGAATTTTTGAGTTTCGATATCTCAGCTCTGGAAGGGGCTAGAGCCTCCATTTTTGCACTCAGGTCTAAGTCTCATGGCCCTCTATCAGAATTTGGGAAGATTGGAGAAACTTAATTTTTCGCCCAAAAAAAAAAACGTAAGGGGTACCACTGTCGTTTTTTTTTCGGGCCGAATTTTTGAGTTTCGATATCTCAGCTCTGGAAGGGGCTAGAGCCTCCATTTTTGCACTCAGGTCTAAGTCTCATGGCCCTCTATCAGAATTTGGGAAGATTGGAGAAACTTAATTTTTCGCCCAAAAAAAAAAACGTAAGGGGTACCACTGTCGTTTTTTTTTTTCGGGCCGAATTTTTGAGTTTCGATATCTCAGCTCTGGAAGGGGCTAGAGCCTCCATTTTTGCACTCAGGTCTAAGTCTCATGGCCCTCTATCAGAATTTGGGAAGATTGGAGAAACTTAATTTTTCGCCCAAAAAAAAAAACGTAAGGGGTACCACTGTCGTTTTTTTTTTCGGGCCGAATTTTTGAGTTTCGATATCTCAGCTCTGGAAGGGGCTAGAGCCTCCATTTTTGCACTCAGGTCTAAGTCTCATGGCCCTCTATCAGAATTTGGGAAGATTGGAGAAACTTAATTTTTCGCCCAAAAAAAAAAACGTAAGGGGTACCACTGTCGTTTTTTTTTTCGGGCCGAATTTTTGAGTTTCGATATCTCAGCTCTGGAAGGGGCTAGAGCCTCCATTTTTGCACTCAGGTCTAAGTCTCATGGCCCTCTATCAGAATTTGGGAAGATTGGAGAAACTTAATTTTTCGCCCCAAAAAAAAAAACGTAAGGGGTACCACTGTCGTTTTTTTTTTCGGGCCGAATTTTTGAGTTTCGATATCTCAGCTCTGGAAGGGGCTAGAGCCTCCATTTTTGCACTCAGGTCTAAGTCTCATGGCCCTCTATCAGAATTTGGGAAGATTGGAGAAACTTAATTTTTCGCCCAAAAAAAAAAACGTAAGGGGTACCACTGTCGTTTTTTTTTCGGGCCGAATTTTTGAGTTTCGATATCTCAGCTCTGGAAGGGGCTAGAGCCTCCATTTTTGCACTCAGGTCTAAGTCTCATGGCCCTCTATCAGAATTTGGGAAGATTGGAGAAACTTAATTTTTCGCCCAAAAAAAAAACGTAAGGGGTACCACTGTCGTTTTTTTTTTCGGGCCGAATTTTTGAGTTTCGATATCTCAGCTCTGGAAGGGGCTAGAGCCTCCATTTTTGCACTCAGGTCTAAGTCTCATGGCCCTCTATCAGAATTTGGGAAGATTGGAGAAACTTAATTTTTCGCCCAAAAAAAAAAACGTAAGGGGTACCACTGTCGTTTTTTTTTCGGGCCGAATTTTTGAGTTTCGATATCTCAGCTCTGGAAGGGGCTAGAGCCTCCATTTTTGCACTCAGGTCTAAGTCTCATGGCCCTCTATCAGAATTTTGGGAAGATTGGAGAAACTTAATTTTTCGCCCAAAAAAAAAAAACGTAAGGGGTACCACTGTCGTTTTTTTTTCGGGCCGAATTTTTGAGTTTCGATATCTCAGCTCTGGAAGGGGCTAGAGCCTCCATTTTTGCACTCAGGTCTAAGTCTCATGGCCCTCTATCAGAATTTGGGAAGATTGGAGAAACTTAATTTTTCGCCCAAAAAAAAAACGTAAGGGGTACCACTGTCGTTTTTTTTTCGGGCCGAATTTTTGAGTTTCGATATCTCAGCTCTGGAAGGGGCTAGAGCCTCCATTTTTGCACTCAGGTCTAAGTCTCATGGCCCTCTATCAGAATTTGGGAAGATTGGAGAAACTTAATTTTTCGCCCAAAAAAAAAACGTAAGGGGTACCACTGTCGTTTTTTTTTTCGGGCCGAATTTTTGAGTTTCGATATCTCAGCTCTGGAAGGGGCTAGAGCCTCCATTTTTGCACTCAGGTCTAAGTCTCATGGCCCTCTATCAGAATTTGGGAAGATTGGAGAAACTTAATTTTTCGCCCAAAAAAAAAAACGTAAGGGGTACCACTGTCGTTTTTTTTTTCGGGCCGAATTTTTGAGTTTCGATATCTCAGCTCTGGAAGGGGCTAGAGCCTCCATTTTTGCACTCAGGTCTAAGTCTCATGGCCCTCTATCAGAATCCAGAGTTTGGGAAGATTGGAGAAACTTAATTTTTCGCCCAAAAAAAAAAACGTAAGGGGTACCACTGTCGTTTTTTTTTTCGGGCCGAATTTTTGAGTTTCGATATCTCAGCTCTGGAAGGGCTAGAGCCTCCATTTTTGCACTCAGGTCTAAGTCTCATGGCCCTCTATCAGAATTTGGGAAGATTGGAGAAACTTAATTTTTCGCCCAAAAAAAAACGTAAGGGGTACCACTGTCGTTTTTTTTTCGGGCCGAATTTTTGAGTTTCGATATCTCAGCTCTGGAAGGGGCTAGAGCCTCCATTTTTGCACTCAGGTCTAAGTCTCATGGCCCTCTATCAGAATTTGGGAAGATTGGAGAAACTTAATTTTTCGCCCAAAAAAAAAAACGTAAGGGGTACCACTGTCGTTTTTTTTTTCGGGCCGAATTTTTGAGTTTCGATATCTCAGCTCTGGAAGGGGCTAGAGCCTCCATTTTTGCACTCAGGTCTAAGTCTCATGGCCCTCTATCAGAATTTGGGAAGATTGGAGAAACTTAATTTTTCGCCCAAAAAAAAAAACGTAAGGGGTACCACTGTCGTTTTTTTTTCGGGCCGAATTTTTGAGTTTCGATATCTCAGCTCTGGAAGGGGCTAGAGCCTCCATTTTTGCACTCAGGTCTAAGTCTCATGGCCCTCTATCAGAATTTGGGAAGATTGGAGAAACTTAATTTTTCGCCCAAAAAAAAAACGTAAGGGGTACCACTGTCGTTTTTTTTTCGGGCCGAATTTTTGAGTTTCGATATCTCAGCTCTGGAAGGGGCTAGAGCCTCCATTTTTGCACTCAGGTCTAAGTCTCATGGCCCTCTATCAGAATTTGGGAAGATTGGAGAAACTTAATTTTTCGCCCCAAAAAAAAAACGTAAGGGGTACCACTGTCGTTTTTTTTTCGGGCCGAATTTTTGAGTTTCGATATCTCAGCTCTGGAAGGGGCTAGAGCCTCCATTTTTGCACTCAGGTCTAAGTCTCATGGCCCTCTATCAGAATTTGGGAAGATTGGAGAAACTTAATTTTTCGCCCAAAAAAAAAAACGTAAGGGGTACCACTGTCGTTTTTTTTTCGGGCCGAATTTTTGAGTTTCGATATCTCAGCTCTGGAAGGGGCTAGAGCCTCCATTTTTGCACTCAGGTCTAAGTCTCATGGCCCTCTATCAGAATTTGGGAAGATTGGAGAAACTTAATTTTTCGCCCAAAAAAAAAACGTAAGGGGTACCACTGTCGTTTTTTTTTTCGGGCCGAATTTTTGAGTTTCGATATCTCAGCTCTGGAAGGGGCTAGAGCCTCCATTTTTGCACTCAGGTCTAAGTCTCATGGCCCTCTATCAGAATTTGGGAAGATTGGAGAAACTTAATTTTTCGCCCAAAAAAAAAAACGTAAGGGGTACCACTGTCGTTTTTTTTTCGGGCCGAATTTTTGAGTTTCGATATCTCAGCTCTGGAAGGGGCTAGAGCCTCCATTTTTGCACTCAGGTCTAAGTCTCATGGCCCTCTATCAGAATTTGGGAAGATTGGAGAAACTTAATTTTTCGCCCCAAAAAAAAACGTAAGGGGTACCACTGTCGTTTTTTTTTTCGGGCCGAATTTTTGAGTTTCGATATCTCAGCTCTGGAAGGGGCTAGAGCCTCCATTTTTGCACTCAGGTCTAAGTCTCATGGCCCTCTATCAGAATTTGGGAAGATTGGAGAAACTTAATTTTTCGCCCCAAAAAAAAAAACGTAAGGGGTACCACTGTCGTTTTTTTTTTCGGGCCGAATTTTTGAGTTTCGATATCTCAGCTCTGGAAGGGGCTAGAGCCTCCATTTTTGCACTCAGGTCTAAGTCTCATGGCCCTCTATCAGAATCCAGAGTTTTGGGAAGATTGGAGAAACTTAATTTTTCGCCCAAAAAAAAAAAACGTAAGGGGTACCACTGTCGTTTTTTTTTCGGGCCGAATTTTTGAGTTTCGATATCTCAGCTCTGGAAGGGGCTAGAGCCTCCATTTTTGCACTCAGGTCTAAGTCTCATGGCCCTCTATCAGAATTTGGGAAGATTGGAGAAACGTCTCGGTTACGTATGTAACCCTCGTTCCCTGAGTAGGGAACGGAGACGTTACGTCAGAAGTGACGGAGATTGGGGGTTTCGCATAGAAAGCCAATCCTCTTCGAGTATTTAAACACGAGCCAATGGCATGCAATGCCTTGGGGCTGCGGAAATTTGCATAGCGTACTCCGCCCTACTCCGTGAGTATAAAAGGAGGAAGTGAACGCAACCGCAGTATGTCTTCGCTGAGGAGCCAAGACTGAACTCGGCATCTACCCAGCGATACAGCAGAAGTGGCAGGGAGACGTAACGTCTCCGTTCCCTACTCAGGGAACGAGGGTTACATACGTAACCGAGACGTTCCCTTTCGTAGTCACTTCGAGTTACGTCAGAAGTGACGGAGATTGGGGGTCTGTGCCATCACGCCAACTTCAGGCTGTCTTCCAGTGCCCTGCGAAAGTCTGAACCCCCGAGCCTTACCTGTTTTTTTTAGGGGATCCGACTTAGACACAGGATTACCAAGGTACACTGGGAAACATATCCCGAAGGGGACATGCTACCAGCTGCCTACCGAAGGGAGGACTTACGAATACACATATGGCCACATAGGAACACATATGGAATCACTGGAGCACCAACCGCAGGTGGCTACTAATTTCAGCTCCAGGGGTGGCAGATGGCTTGCCAAGGGAAGACACATGCTCAGAGAGGCTTACAGTGGATAATACACATGAGACGGTTACCAAGGGGAACCGTACGCATGGAGGCACCTAGCCAGCATCCAGAGCCACAGCAGTGGTGCCCGCATCGTCGGTGCTGGAGGACTCAAGGCTTCAATGGAAGAACTGAGGAAATATCGCACTTATCCAGTCCGGGGAGTGGAGTGGCGAGCAAGCGAAGACACCTGAGCGGATCCAGAACTGGCCGAAACGAGTACGTGAGAGGATACCGGCTCAATTCGCAGATTATAGAATCTGGCGAAGGTGTTGGGTGTCGCCCAGCCTGCAGCTCTGCAGATGTCTGTTAGCGAGGCGCCGTGCGCTAAAGCCCAAGAGGAGGCCACACTCCGAGTGGAATGGGCCGTCACACCAAGGGGGCACGGAAGGCCTTGCTGCTGGTAAGACAAAGCAATGGCATCCACAATCCAGTGGGACAGCCGTTGCTTTGAGAGAGCCCTTCCCTTCTGGCTCCCTCCATGACAGACAAAGAGCTGGTCTGAGGTCCTGAAACACTGCGTTCTGTCGACATAGGTGCGGAGAGCACGTACCGGACAGAGCAGTGCCAAGGCTGGGTCTGCCTCCTCCGGGGGCAGCGCTTGCAGGTTCACCACCTGGTCCCGGAAGGGAGTGGTGGGAACCTTGGGCACATATCCAGGCCGGGGTCTCAGGATCACGTGAGAGTAAGCCGGCCCGAACTCCAGGCACGCTTCGTCAACGGAGAATGCGTGCAGGTCCCCCACCCTCTTGATGGAGGCCAATGCAACCAGGAGTGCTGTCTTCATGGACAGAAACTTTAACTCTACCGATTGCAAAGGCTCAAAGGGATGCCTCTGCAGAGCACTTAAAACTACCGAGAGGTCCCAAGAGGGTACGAGGGGAGGACGAGGCGGATGCAGCCTCCTCGCTCCCCTCAGGAACCTGATGACCAGGTCGTGCTTCCCTAAGGACTTACCTTCCACTGCTTCATGAGAAGCGGCAATGGCCGCGACGTAAACCTTAAGGGTGGAGGGCGACAGCCTGCGCTCCAACCCTTCTTGCAGGAAGGAAAGCACGACACTGATCGAACATCTCCGGGGGTCTTCTCCGCGAGAAGAGCACCAATTGACGAAGAGGTTCCACTTCAACGCATAAAGGTGTCACGTGGACGACGCTCTTGCGGAAGTGATGGTTGCCGCCACCGCAGGTGGCAGCGAACTCAAACCTGCCTCGTCCCGTCCAGGAGCCACACGTGCAGCCTCCAAAGATCGGGACGAGGGTGCCACAGAGTGCCCCGTCTCTGAGAGAGTAGGTCTTGTCTCAGAGGAATAGGCCAAGGAGGTGCTGTCGCGAGGAGCAAGAGATCGGAGAACCACGTCTTGGTGGGCCAGTAGGGGGCTACCAGCAAGACCTGCTCCTCGTCCTCCTTGATCTTGCACAACACCCGTGCAAGGAGGCTCACTGGGGGAAACGCATACTTGCGTGGGCCCCGTGGCCAGCTGTGCGCCAGCGCATCCGAGCCGAGAGTGCCGCGGGTCAGAGAATAAAACTGGGCGCAGTGGGACGAGTCCCGAGAGGCGAACAGGTCTATCTGTGCCTCCCCGAACTCGTCCCAAATCAGCTGGACCGACTGGGGATGGAGTCGCCATTCGCCGGAGATGGGGCGGACCCGGGACAGCTCGTCGGCTGCCCAGTTCCGGTCTCCAGGAATGTAACTGCACGAAGGGACCTCAGGTGCTTCTGACTCCATATCAAGAGGTGGCGGGCGAGCTGCGACAACTGGCGTGAGCGTAGACCCCCCTGGTGGTTGATGTACGCTACTGCCGTAGTGTTGTCTGAGCGGACAAGCACATGCTGGCCCTTGAGCAACGCTCGGAAGCGGTGTAGGGCGAGCCGTACTGCCAACAGCTCGAGGCAATTGATGTGCATGAGGCGCTGGGCTCCTGTCCAGGAACCGGCGGCTGCATGCCCATTGCACATGGCACCCCAACCCGTGGTAGATGCATCCGTGGAGACAACGAGATGCCTGGAAACTCGCTGAATAGGGACGCCGGTCCGTAAAAAGCTGAGGTTCGACCACGGGAAGAAGGTTCGGCGGCACGCGGAGTCACTGGAACTCGGAGCGAGCCGCGATGCCATGCCCACCTCGGGACTCGATCGCGAAGCCACAGCTGAAGCGGTCTCATATGAAGCAAACCGAGCGGCGTTGCCGCGGCCGCGGATGCCATATGCCCCAGGAGCCTCTGAAATAGTTTCAGTGGAACCGCACTCTTGCCCTCGAACTGTCGAAGACAAGTCAGCAGTGAGTGCGCGCGCTCGTTCGTGAGCTGCGCGGACATGGCGACCGAGTCTATCTCCATGCCGAGAAAAGAGATCCTCTGCACGGGGCAAAGTTTGCTCTTTTCCCGGTTGACCCGAAGGCCCAGACGGGCTAGGTGCCGGAGCACCAAGTCTCTGTGTTCGCAAAGCTGAGCTCGAGAGTGTGCTAGTATCAGCCAGTCGTCGAGATAATTCAGGATGCGAACCCCGTGTTCGCGAAGGGGAACAAGGGCTGCCTCGACGATCTTCGTGAAGACGCGAGGGGACAGAGCTAACCCGAATGGGAGAACGGCGTACTGATATGCCTGGCCCTCGAAGGCAAACCGAAGAAACGGTCTGTGTCGAGGTAAGATGGACACATGGAAGTACGCGTCCTTCAGGTCGATCGCTGCAAACCAATCCTGATACCGAACACATTCGAAAATGCGTTTGGCCGTGAGCATTTTGAACGGTAGTCGATGGAGAGAACGGTTCAAAATGCGCAGGTCCAGGATCGGTCGTAACCCACCGGTCTTCTTGGGGACAATGAAGTAGGGGCTGTAAAACCCGGACTCCACCTCGGCTGGAGGGACCGTCTCGATTGCACCCTTCGCCAGCAGGGTCGCAATCTCCGCTCTCAGGACTGGGGCATTGCCACCAACTATCGTGGAGCGAACTCCCCTGAAGCGGGGAGGAGACCGTGCGAACTGAATCGCGTAGCCGAATCTGATCGTTCTGATGACCCAGCGGGATATCCCGGGAAGCGCTAGCCAGGCTTCCAGGAAGTGAGCCAACGGGGTCATGTGAACCACAGACGTCCCCCCGGAGGGGCAGCGTGGCGGGTCGACTGGCACGCGTGCAGGGATGACCCCGCTCGGATGCGTCGAAGCCCGCTCCCCGACGGAAGGGACCAGGGAAAGCGGAGCGTTCCACGGGGGTCCGTTCTCGCCGGGGGTCTGGCGACAGAGGGGGAAGGGATTGGCGTAGCCCGGGGACGACACTCGCACCCTTCCGCACCCTCAGAGACAGAGAGGAATGTGTGGGCTGACGCACTGGACGTCGAGCGCACTCATTCCAGTCTGTGGGCTCAGTGATGATGTCAAGTCTTTCTTAACCAACTCAGGGCGCTGCCCACCCGTGGGCGAGCAGCGGGAACTGAAAACGAAAGATTTTCCCCCGGCCCTCCACCGGGGGCAGGAGGGGGCTGCTCCCGCCTCCTGGGGAAAAACTCAACTCCATCACTGAGCAGCCCGTATCAGGATCATCGCTTACCTGGCGTTTAGCGGGGTGTGCGGCCTGAGGGGGCTGTGACGCCTGCCGGCGGCCTCCTCCACGCCGTGGCCCGGATGAAGGCTGCTGCTGGGCGGGCGGGAGGCAGGGAGCCGCGGGGGGGCGTCCTCGGCGGCGAGCAGCGGGAGGCATCTGTGCCGACGACTGGGTGGAGGCAGCAGCTGGTCGTCGGGCAGAACATGTTTGATTGCCTCCGTCTGCTCCTGGGCAGTGGAGACTGCTGGGCAAGAGTTCTCGACTGCACCGCCAAAAAGGCCAACCTGGGAGAGAAGGGCGTCGAGCAGACGAATCCGCTCAGCGCTCCGAGTGTCTGCCAGGTTGACGCTCCTGGACCACACTAGTGGCCATCACCTGACCAACGGCGCGAGCGGCCACTTTCGTTGCCCTTTTGGAGAGCAAGGTCAGTGGCGGACCGCAAATCTTCGAATGCCGTTGGATCAGTCCGCCCTCGAGCATATCTCTGAGCATCTGCGCTTGCACAGTGCTCATCGCATGCAAAGCGGAGGCCGCCCGTCCCGCCGCTCTACAGGAACGCGCCGCCATGGCAGACGAGAACCTACAGGCTTTGGATGGGTGCCTAGGAGGACCACGGAGGAGGCGCCCTGTGGACACAGCTGTATCGCAACAGAACGCTCCAGCGGGGGCATCCCAGTGCACCCACGGGCGGCCCCCCATCGAGGGGGGAAAGGCGGGGGAGAGATCGCGCTCTCGAGTGGACAGAGGAGTCCCCAAAGAGCGCGATAACTCCGCATGCAGCTCGGGGAAAAAAAAGGCAATGGAGTTGGCCGTGGCCTCGCGGCGGCAGCTTTGTCCAAAAACCAATTATCCCTCCGTGAGAGATCGGGGGAGAATGGAGGATGCCACTCTAACCCAATACTCCCAGCGGCTTGAGACAGCATGCCGTCAGCTCGGGATCCGACACGGGCAGCGCTGGCTCTCCCGAAGGGGGCAGTGCAGCCGCATCCTCATCTCCCGAGGACTGTAGCCCACCTAGTGATGCTGCGATCGACATCACATCATCATCTGGAGCGCTGCTCGAAGCAGCCGGTACCACTGAAGAGGCAGCCGACTGAATCGAACTAACGCTCGCTGGCTCACGCACTGAGGCGGGAGGTGTGGCCCGAGAAATCGTCGGGGCTTTATGCCACACCGTCACCGTTAATTCGCCGGGTCCCCGGTCGACGGGCCCCCTCGTGAAGGAAGCCGATCGAGTAAGGGGGACCGGGGCTCTCACTCTAGTGAGATTTTTTTTTTTTTTTTTTATATATATATATAAATATATATTCTATATATAAAATATAATTTTTCTATATATATATATATATATCTTTTTTTTTTTTTTTTTTTAACCTCAGTGTGGAGATGGTCATGTCCCCATAGCAGGAACATGAGTCATCCACGAACGCTGCTGCTGCATGCTGAATGCCCAGGCATACAGAGCAGCGATCGCGACATCAGATGACGACAGAAATCGACCGCATCCAGAAGAACACGGGCGAACCGTCTTTAAAAAGACGTGCCGCGTGTAGCTCTTTTACAGAGAGGAGGAAATTCACTCTTTCAGCGCTGAGGCGACCAGGGAGAAGCGCAAAGTCTGGCAGACCACTGCACAGATCGCAGGCAATGCAGAAACTCGCTGGGGTACCGCCGTCACACCAACACTGAAGAGGACGCTCGTCTCGAAGAGTCTTGTAATAGCTTTCAGGAGTGAAGAGGTTCTCTTGGCTCCGAAGCGAAAACATACTGCGGTTGCGTTCACTTCCTCCTTTTTATACTCACGGAGTAGGGCGGAGTACGCTATGCAAATTTCCGCAGCCCCAAGCATTGCATGCCATTGGCTCGTGTTTTAAATACTCGAAGAGGATTGGCTTTCTATGCGAAATCTCCGTCACTTCTGACGTAACTCGAAGTGACTACGAAAGGGAACTTA
>NW_024121351.1:106067-126127 GCF_016745375.1 Pimephales promelas | reverse complement strand
AAGAGTTATTAAACCTACATAAATGATAAGGGTGAAACACAGTAAATAGAATGAACTTTAATGAGAACAATACCATAATATAGCTGCAAGCAGCCATTACCGGGGCCAAGCGCAAGAAGCGGCAACATATGCCAAAATGGCAAGGAGTGGCAGACCAACTGCAGCAAGGAGCAATTAAGGGCATTTTGAGAGAACTTTGGGCAAATGGCTAAGAAAATCACATAAACATTAACTTATAAGATGATTTAATGGGTTATCACTTTCGAACAATAGGTGGCGCAGTTACGAAATAGATGTGATGTGGTCAGAGTGAGGTGACAATGACACATGCAAAGTTTGGTGTCAAAATGTGAAGGCATTGCAGAGATAAAGCCTAAATAGTAATTTTGGCAGCATGCCTACATTTTGATGCTGTGGTATACGAAAACAGTTTTGTCTATCATCGTGCAATTCATAACTTTTAGTCGGCACGGTCTGGAGATGATACGATTCAATTTTTGTGAAAATCGGACAAACGGTCTAGGAGGAGTTCGAAAAAGAAGGTTTTTCAAAGAAATAAAGATGGCGAACAGGAAGTTTGTCTGATTATGGAAAACCTGATATCTATGTTTCAGCATAACAGAAGGAATCTATTAAGATCAGTTTCATTGCAATAGGCAAATTTATTCAAAAGTTATTAGCGTTCTCAGAAAATAATTATAACTTTTGACCAACAGGTGGCGCTGTCTAAAATCTTTTGAGTACCTTCAGGGCATGCTGCTTATGGCACACACTGAGTTTTGTAATATTACACCAATGCATTTGTTTAGTATAGCATTTTAATTCACAAAACTCTATTGAAGTCAATGGGAATTTCACGTTTTGTTCTATTATAGCGCCACCAAGAGGCTCAGTCCACAAATTTTTTTATGTGTCCTCAGAGTGACCCCATACATATGTGTGTCAATTTTGGTGAAAATATCTCAATTCGCTTCCGAGTTATAAACATTATATGAAAAAACACGTAAAAAATGACTGACACATGACTTTGTTTGAATTTTACTACCCCTTACTATCAATATTTTCGCATTTGGGCATTAGCGTATAGTTAACGAGCTATGATTCCGTGTTTTTGGCGGTGGTTTCGTCTCGATCGGAACAGCGGTTTTGAAGATATCGCCAAGTGTTTTTTTTCGCTAAATCGCTACGCTACACCAACCGTAACACGAAACCCAGCATGTTTAGTATAGTTGGACTCGGCAACGATTCAGGAACTCAAAAAGATGACTCCCGTGAAAATAAGTGTACCACACCCAAAGTTATAAGCGCTTGAAAAAAAAATTTCACCACTAGGTGGCGCTGTTTCGAAACTTCTCAGGCTCCTTCAGGGCATCGTACTGATGACCCATACCGAGTTTCGTAACAATTCGTTCATGCGTTCAAAAAATACAGCATTTTAGCACATAATTCAAAATGGCCGACCGCCAAAATGGCCGATCTGGGAAAATTGGATATCGGTGGACTCGGCATGACGCCCTGAATCTAACGAGACCAAATTTATGATTTTTGGACAAACCGTTCAGAAGTTACGAGCAAAAATAGCCATTTTTCATATATCCGGACCACTAGGTGGCGCTGCGCCGAAACGCAGCACGTAGCCTCAGGTCATGCTTGTGATAACACGTACCAAGTTTGGTCTGAAAACGAGTAAGCGTTGCGGAGATACAACCTCACGTCTGTTTTCGCAAGCGCTACGTAAAATTTGTTTACGCGTTTATCGAAAACGGTTATTCGAATCATCTTGAATTCCATAACTTTTTGTCAGCACTGCCTGGAGATGATCCGGTGCGATTTTGGTGAAAATCGGACAAACCGTCTAGGACGAGTTCGCAAAAGTAGGTTTTTTGGAAAATTCAAAATGGCGGCCGTTTTTTTATGACGGAAAATGACGTCATAGGGTGCGATCGAATCGGCATGAGCTCAGGAACAAGAGGAAAAAAGAATTTTGTTGATAGGCCTTACGGTTCAAAAGTTATTAGCATAATAAAAGTGAAACTTTGGACAGTTGGTGGCGCTAGAGGGAATGAGTTAGAGACACCAAAATTGGTGTATTTAAAGTTGGGACTGTCCTCTATCAGAATGTCAAACCAAAACAACTTTCCCGCAAACCGGTCTATGGGCTGCCATAGACGCCCAGTCGGAAGAAGAAATAATAATAAATATAGCTGCAAGCAGCCATTACCGGGGCCAAGCGCAAGAAGCGGCAACATATGCCAAAATGGCAAGGAGTGGCAGACCAACTGCAGCAAGGAGCAATTAAGGGCATTTTGAGAGAACTTTGGGCAAATGGCTAAGAAAATCACATAAACATTAACTTATAAGATGATTTAATGGGTTATCACTTTCGAACAATAGGTGGCGCAGTTACGAAATAGATGTGATGTGGTCAGAGTGAGGTGACAATGACACATGCAAAGTTTGGTGTCAAAATGTGAAGGCATTGCAGAGATAAAGCCTAAATAGTAATTTTAATAAACTTTGATGCTGTGGTATACGAAAACGGTTTTGTCTATCATCGTGCAATTCATAACTTTTAGTCGGCAGGGTCTGGAGATGACACGATTCAATTTTCGTGAAAATCGGACAAACGGTCTAGGAGGAGTTTGAAAAAGAAAGTTTTTCAAAGAAATAAAGATGGCAGACAGGAAGTTTGGCTGATTATGCAAAACCTGATATCTATGTTTTCGGCATAACCCAAGGAATCTATTAAGATCAGTTTCATTGCAATAGGCAAATTTATTCAAAAGTTATTAGCAATCTCAGAAATGAATTATAACTTTTGACCAACAGGTGGCGCTGTCTCAAAATCTTTTGAGTACCTTCAGGGCATGCTGCTTATGGCACACACTGAGTTTCGTAATGTTAGACCAAAGCATTTGTTTAGTATAGCATTGTATTTCACAAAACTGTATTGAAGTCAATGGGAATTTCACGTTTTGTTCTATTATAGCGCCACCAAGAGGCTCAGTCCCACAATTTTTTGTATGTGTCCTCAGAGTGACCCCATACATATGTGTGTCAATTTTGGTGCAAATATCTCAATTCACTTCCGAGTTATAAACATTTATATGAAAAAACACGTAAAAAATGACTGACACATGACTTTGTTTGAATTTTACTACCCCTTACTATCAATATTTTCGCATTTGGGCATTAGCGTATAGTTAACAAGCTATGATTCCGTGTTTCTGGCGGTGGTTTCGTCTCGATCGGAACAGCGGTTTTGAAGATATCGCCAAGTGTTTTTTTCGCGCTAAATCGCTACGCTACGCCATCCGTGAGACGAAACCCGACATATTTGGTATCGTTGGACTCGGCAACGATTCAGGACCTCAAAAATATGACTCCCGTGAAAATAAGTGTACCACACCCAAAGTTATAAGCGTTTGAATAAAACAATTCACCACTAGGTGGCGCTGTTTCGAAACTTCTCAGGCTCCTTCAGGGCATCGTACTGATGACCCATACCGAGTTTCGTAACAATTCGTTCATGCGTTCAAAAAATACAGCATTTTAGCACATAATTCAAAATGGCCGACAGCCAAAATGGCCGATCTGGGAAAATTGGATATCGGTCGACTCGGCATGATGCCCTGAATCTAACGAGATGAAGTTTATGATTTTTGGACAAACCGTTCAGAAGTTACGAGCAAAAATAGCCATTTTTCATATCTCCGGACCACTAGGCGGCGCTGCGCCGAAACGCTGCATGTAGCCTCAGGTCATGCTTGTGATTACATGTACCAAGTTTGGTCTGAATAGGATGAAGCGTTGCGGAGATACAGCCTTACGTCTGTTTTCGCAAGCGCTACGTAAATTTTGTTTACGCGTTTATCGAAAACGGTTATTCGAATCATCTTGAATTCCATAACTTTTTGTCAGCACTGCCTGGAGATGATCCGGTGCGATTTTGGTGAAAATCGGACAAACCGTCTAGGACGAGTTCGCAAAAGTAGGTTTTTTGAAAATTCAAAATGGCGGCCGTTTTTTTATGACGGAAAATGACGTCATAGGGTGCGATCGAATCGGCATGAGCTCAGGAACAAGAGGAAAAAAGAATTTTGTTGATAGGCCTTACGGTTCAAAAGTTATTAGCATAATAAAAGTGAAACTTTGGACAGTTGGTGGCGCTAGAGGGAATGAGTTAGAGACACCAAAATTGGTGTATTTAAAGTTGGGACTGTCCTCTATCAGAATGTCAAACCAAAACAACTTTCCCGCAAACCGGTCTATGGGCTGCCATAGACGCCCAGTCGGAAGAAGAATAATAATAATAATAAATATAGCTGCAAGCAGCCATTACCGGGGCCAAGCGCAAGAAGCGGCAACATATGCCAAAATGGCAAGGAGTGGCAGACCAACTGCAGCAAGGAGCAATTAAGGGCATTTTGAGAGAACTTTGGGCAAATGGCTAAGAAAATCACATAAACATTAACTTATAAGATGATTTAATGGGTTATCACTTTCGAACAATAGGTGGCGCAGTTACGAAATAGATGTGATGGTCAGAGTGAGGTGACAATGACACATGCAAAGTTTGGTGTCAAAATGTGAAGGCATTGCAGAGATAAAGCCTAAATAGTAATTTTGGCAGCATGCCTAAATTTGATGCTGTGGTATACGAAAACGGTTTTGTCTATCATCGTGCAATTCATAACTTTTAGTCGGCACGGTCTGGAGATGATACGATTCAATTTTCGTGAAAATCGGACAAACGGTCTAGGAGGAGTTCGAAAAAGAAGGTTTTTCAAAGAAATAAAGATGGCGAACAGGAAGTTTGTCTGATTATGGAAAACCTGATATCTATGTTTTGGCATAACCAAAGGAATCTATTAAGATCAGTTTCATTGCAATAGGCAAATTTATTCAAAAGTTATTAGCGTTCTCAGAAATTAATTATAACTTTTGACCAACAGGTGGCGCTGTCTCAAAATCTTTTGAGTACCTTCAGGGCATGCTGCTTATGGCACATGAGCTTATGGCACACTCTCGTAATGTTATATCACAATGCATTTGTTTAGTATAGCATTTTATTTCACAAAACTCTATTGAAGTCAATGGGAATTTCACGTTTTGTTCTATTATAGCGCCACCAAGAGGCTCAGTCCCACAATTTTTTTATGTGTCCTCAGAGTGACCCCATACATATGTGTGTCAATTTTGGTGAAAATATCTCAATTCGCTTCCGAGTTATAAACATTTATATGAAAAAACACGTAAAAAATGACTGACACATGACTTTGTTTGAATTTTACTACCCCTTACTATCAATATTTTCGCATTTGGGCATTAGCGTATAGTTAACAAGCTATGATTCCGTGTTTCTGACGGTGGTTTCGTCTCGATCGGAACAGCGGTTTTGAAGATATCGCCAAGTGTTTTTTTCGCGCTAAATCGCTACGCTACGCCATCCGTGAGACGAAACCCGACATATTTGGTATCGTTGGACTCGGCAACGATTCAGGACCTCAAAAATATGACTCCCGTGAAAATAAGTGTACCACACCCAAAGTTATAAGCGTTTGAATAAAACAATTCACCACTAGGTGGCGCTGTTTCGAAACTTCTCAGTCTCCTTCAGGGCATCGTACTGATGACCCATACCGAGTTTCGTAACAATTCGTTCATGCGTTCAAAAAATACAGCATTTTAGCACATAATTCAAAATGGCCGACAGCCAAAATGGCCGATCTGGGAAAATTGGATATCGGTCGACTCGGCATGATGCCCTGAATCTAACGAGATGAAGTTTATGATTTTTGGACAAACCGTTCAGAAGTTACGAGCAAAAATAGCCATTTTTCATATCTCCGGACCACTAGGTGGCGCTGCGCCGAAACGCTGCATGTAGCCTCAGGTCATGCTTGTGATTACATGTACCAAGTTTGGTCTGAATAGGATGAAGCGTTGCGGAGATACAGCCTTACGTCTGTTTTCGCAAGCGTTACGTAAAATTAGTTTGTGCGTTTATCGAAAACGGTTATTCGAATTATCTTGAATTCCATAACTTTTTGTCAGCACTGCCTGGAGATGATCCGGTGCGATTTTGGTGAAAATCGGACAAACCGTCTAGGACGAGTTCGCAAAAGTAGGTTTTTTGGAAAATTCAAAATGGCGGCCGTTTTTTTATGACGGAAAATGACGTCATAGGGTGCGATCGAATCGGCATGAGCTCAGGAACAAGAGGAAAAAAGAATTTTGTTGATAGGCCTTACGGTTCAAAAGTTATTAGCATAATAAAAGTGAAACTTTGGACAGTTGGTGGCGCTAGAGGGAATGAGTTAGAGACACCAAAATTGGTGTATTTAAAGTTGGGACTGTCCTCTATCAGAATGTCAAACCAAAACAACTTTCCCGCAAACCGGTCTATGGGCTGCCATAGACGCCCAGTCGGAAGAAGAATAATAATAATAAATATAGCTGCAAGCAGCCATTACCGGGGCCAAGCGCAAGAAGCGGCAACATATGCCAAAATGGCAAGGAGTGGCAGACCAACTGCAGCAAGGAGCAATTAAGGGCATTTTGAGAGAACTTTGGGCAAATGGCTAAGAAAATCACATAAACATTAACTTATAAGATGATTTAATGGGTTATCACTTTCGAACAATGGGTGGCGCAGTTACGAAATAGATGTGATGTGGTCAGAGTGAGGTGACAATGACACATGCAAAGTTTGGTGTCAAAATGTGAAGGCATTGCAGAGATAAAGCCTAAATAGTAATTTTAATAAACTTTGATGCTGTGGTATACGAAAACGGTTTTGTCTATCATCGTGCAATCATAACTTTTAGTCGGCAGGGTCTGGAGATGACACGATTCAATTTTCGTGAAAATCGGACAAACGGTCTAGGAGGAGTTTGAAAAAGAAAGTTTTTTCAAAGAAATAAAGATGGCAGACAGGAAGTTTGGCTGATTATGCAAAACCTGATATCTATGTTTTCGGCATAACCCAAGGAATCTATTAAGATCAGTTTCATTGCAATAGGCAAATTTATTCAAAAGTTATTAGCAATCTCAGAAATGAATTATAACTTTTGACCAACAGGTGGCGCTGTCTCAAAATCTTTTGAGTACCTTCAGGGCATGCTGCTTATGGCACACACTGAGTTTCGTAATGTTAGACCAAAGCATTTGTTTAGTATAGCATTGTATTTCACAAAACTGTATTGAAGTCAATGGGAATTTCACGTTTTGTTCTATTATAGCGCCACCAAGAGGCTCAGTCCCACAATTTTTTGTATGTGTCCTCAGAGTGACCCCATACATATGTGTGTCAATTTTGGTGAAAATATCTCAATTCGCTTCCGAGTTATAAACATTTATATGAAAAAACACGTAAAAAATGACTGACACATGACTTTGTTTGAATTTTACTACCCCTTACTATCAATATTTTCGCATTTGGGCATTAGCGTATAGTTAACAAGCTATGATTCCGTGTTTCTGACGGTGGTTTCGTCTCGATCGGAACAGCGGTTTTGAAGATATCGCCAAGTGTTTTTTTCGCGCTAAATCGCTACGCTACGCCATCCGTGAGACGAAACCCGACATATTTGGTATCGTTGGACTCGGCAACGATTCAGGACCTCAAAAATATGACTCCCGTGAAAATAAGTGTACCACACCCAAAGTTATAAGCGTTTGAATAAAACAATTCACCACTAGGTGGCGCTGTTTCGAAACTTCTCAGGCTCCTTCAGGGCATCGTACTGATGACCCATAACGAGTTTCGTAACAATTCGTTCATGCGTTCAAAAAATACAGCATTTTAGCACATAATTCAAAATGGCCGACAGCCAAAATGGCCGATCTGGGAAAATTGGATATCGGTCGACTCGGCATGACGCCCTGAATCTAACGAGACCAAGTTTTTGATTTTTGGAGAAACCGTTCAGAAGTTACGAGCAAAAATAGCCATTTTTCATATCTCCGGACCACTAGGTGGCGCTGCGCCGAAACGCAGCACGTAGCCTCAGGTCATGCTTGTGATAACACGTACCAAGTTTGGTGTGAAAACGAGTAAGCGTTGCGGAGATACAACCTCACGTCTGTTTTTGCAAGCGCTACGTAAATTTTGTTTACGCGTTTATCGAAAACGGTTATTCGAATCATCTTGAATTCCATAACTTTTTGTCAGCACTGCCTGGAGATGATCCGGTGCGATTTTGGTGAAAATCGGACAAACCGTCTAGGACGAGTTCGCAAAAGTAGGTTTTTTTGGAAAATTCAAAATGGCGGCCGTTTTTTATGACGGAAAATGACGTCATAGGGTGCGATCGAATCGGCATGAGCTCAGGAACAAGAGGAAAAAAGAATTTTGTTGATAGGCCTTACGGTTCAAAAGTTATTAGCATAATAAAAGTGAAACTTTGGACAGTTGGTGGCGCTAGAGGGAATGAGTTAGAGACACCAAAATTGGTGTATTTAAAGTTGGGACTGTCCTCTATCAGAATGTCAAACCAAAACAACTTTCCCGCAAACCGGTCTATGGGCTGCCATAGACGCCCAGTCGGAAGAATAATAATAATAATAATAATAATAATAAGAACCGGCACAGATACAATAGGTGCCTCCGCACCTTCGGTGCTTGGCCCCTAATAATAATAAGAACCGGCACAGATACAATAGGTGCCTCCGCACCTTCGGTGCTTGGCCCCTAATAATAATAATAATAAGAACCGGCACAGATACAATAGGTGCCTCCGCACCTTCGGTGCTTGGCCCCTAATGATTGCTGTAGGCTAGTGTAGCGTGTAAGTCAGTGCAGTACGCCATGGGAATTTTCCTAGCCCTTCACCTTCCCCTGCACCACCTGCCTTTTGACTGAGAGGGTGTTCTCTCTATTTTATATATATATAAATTACATTTTTAAATTACATATAAATCATATATATATATATAATTTTCACAACATTTTATGACCTCCAGAATATTGTGTGGTATGAACATCTGAACATGCAATGCATCAAAAGAAAGAACAGAGCCTCTGCTTTTAAGCAAGTCTCATTAAGAGTAACATTCTGAACAAAAAGCTGAGAAAATCGTAACAAAAAAGAGAGAGACTGCAACATGCATAAATGTGGAGCCTCTAAAATTACATGTTGAAGAAAAAAAATTGGAAAAATTGTATTTTCTCGCATAAGTTTTGCGTTCCCCTGAGAAATTTTGTGTCCACGCACATAGGGCACAAAAGTTTTGCGAGAGAACGCAAACATTTTTGCGAGGGAACTAAAAGTTTCTCGAAGGAACGCAAACGTTTTGTGAGACAACGCAAAAGCATTGACTTATTATTTGTCCTTCCATCTCATATTTTTTCCACCACCATGTCTCCTTAGGAGTTCCATACACTGTAAAAAAAATATTGTTGGTTTAACTTAAAAAATTAAGTAACCTGGTTGCCTTAATTTTAAGTTGATTGAAATGGAAAAGGTGAGTTAATACAACGGAGATTGATTTAATCATCAGAACTCAAAAAAAAAAAAAGTTATCTGAACTAAATAAATGATTTAAGTTGATTTGACAAAAGAAAAAGTGTTGTGATAACAAATCTTGAAATTTTTTTTTTTACAGTGTATGCAATGCTTTTATCTATTGTTTCTGTTTTTTGCAACTGTAATAGTGCCCACTACCATATAACAGTGAAAAACACCGGAAAATTCCGTTAATGACGGGGAAAGAGTTAAAAGTGAAGATTTTAAATAGCATACATTTTTTGGTTATATAATATGAAAGTAAGTAGCTCTATTGTCTAAAATTGTAACATCGACTATCCTAATGCAAATAACGTCATGAGATTCAATGTAACTAATTATTTAAATCTTTTTTTGACAACTGCACTGGTTCTGATATAAGTTTGCAGAGTTGATGACAGTTTTAGTTTCTCCGTCTGTCTCTCCCTTGTTCTGTGTGACGCAGCTGACATCTCAACACTTCCTCTGTGCCTGCTGTCTTATGTTATCTGTCAGTCTGCCAATAACAGCACATGTTGAGTTATTGGAGCTTTGCTCGACGTTAAACAATTAACTGGGTTTTGTTGTCCTTCCTCCCCCAAAACACATGTACTCCACTCACTGCAGTTCACCCAAAGCCTAGATAAACTTTCTGTCATTACAAGCATTACTGTTCGCGACTGTGCTCTCGGCAGCATGTAACTCCAATTAGCTTTTGGGCGAATAAAATGCACGGTATCCATGACTCATATAGGCATTAAAAGAGGCTCTATTTTTAAACTATGGAGGCTGTGAGTTGGACTTGGCCGACAAGCTAGTTAGCTGATCCTGAGCTGGCTGGTGTGAGTCTGCTGAATTTTAATGGGGATGCTGACAGTGATGAAGGTGGAGAATGGTGTGACAGTGCAAGGAAAGAGCTGCAGGCGACTTAGCTGATGGTGAGAGAAAGAGAAATGAAGAATACAGATAAAGATGTCTCTATGTGTCCAGAACTTGCCCTCACTGTGCTGCTTGGCCTTACATTCATACACAATTATACACTTATGTTCACAGGTTTGGGGTCTGTAAAATGTATTCTTGTCTTTGGTCTTTATTCAAGTCTCTTATGCTCAGCAATGCTCCATTTATTTGATAAAAAAATATAGTAATATTGTACAATTTTATTACAATTTAAAACAACAGTTTACTTTAATATATTTTTTACAATGTACAAAAACAAGTCTGATTTTATTTTGTGTTTTGTTTGGCCAGCAATTGTCCGTGAGGGGCTGCTGGCTTTACACTCTAAAAAATGCTGGGTTGTTTCAACCCAAATTTGAGTCAAATATAGACAAACACAAATGTTGGATTAAAAATTTTATTTAAAATTTTTACTTTAACTTTCAACTGTAATTTTTTTATTACATTTTTAACCCAACATTTGGGTTTGTCCATATTTGACCCAAATTTGGGTTGAAACAACCCAGCATTTTTTAGAGTGTACTTTCATTTTTGTATTTGTTTATTTAGTTATTAAACTTCTTGAAAGTTCGCCGGTTCCCTCCTCCTTCCCATAAAAACTGAACCTTGTTACACTTACTTACCCTAAATTTTGAACAGTAGTGCATATTTATGTAGCAAACTAGCTCTATGAAATATTAATGATCAATCATAACTTGTTATAATTGAATATGAATATTTGGACCAGTTAATCGGGACGGGTTAACTTGATATAGCTACATTAACATTACAACCAATTACTCGGTTCATCCCGTGAACACTCAATATTGGTTATTAATTAAAGTAACACCAGGAAACTTTTCAACCTTCATAATATATTTCCAAGTCTCTTGTGAGGTACATCAACTTACAATAGGTTGAATGACACGTCTGCCATAGCCTGACGGGGTCTGTAGCCTTTTTAATCGTACTTTTAAACTTTGGGTTTCGGGTAACTGGCGAACAAAGAGAACTACAAAATGCATCTGCTGTACGGCATATAGGTCACTTCCACCATCACCCCCACTTCCTTAAAATCGGACGTGCGAGCCAAATGTTATAGTCATGGCCGAAGCAGCACAGAAAAAATATATTTAAGTATAAGTTTATCAAGCGACGAGAATACTTTTTGTGCGAAAAAACAAACAAAAATAACGACTTTATTCGACTATTCCTTTACTTCCTTAGTAGGCCTGAGACGAGATTCCAAGAGATTTCCACGACGCATGCGCGAGAACTGAACTGAAGCACATGCATCTTGGAAATCTCTTGAAAATGAGGTGTTGAAAATTAGTGTGCTAAAACACTCAAGCAAATGCATATGGTCCGTCCAATGTATTTAAAATGCCCATGTCAAATAAAAATGAATAAATAAATAAACAAAATGCATTAAAGTGCAAATGCATTTCATGTCACCTAATTCATTCAGTCGATAAAAGTATTCGTGTTATGTTTAAAGCCCTATGTTCCCAGTGTTTGCATTAGAGGACACTGTGACCTCTAAAGAGAGTACATCGACACTGTCAGGCCTTTGAAACAGACTTGACATTGAGAGGCAGGGCAATGCCGTAAAACTTCACACAGACACATTTGCACTAATTGCCATTTTGAGCAGAGAGGCTCAGACGGAAACGTGGAGGAACCATTGAGATTTCAGAGGGTCACACAGAGCCTCATTACATAGACACTGACAGGCTTACTTAACCCTTCGGTCACAATGATCGAACGAGAGAGAAAGAGAGACAAGAGACTTTTAGCGAGCAGACGGTCTGATGCGTCTTGACTAGATAGACATTAAATTTGCATCGAGTTGGATTTAAGTGCCTCTGCCTAAACACTCCCACTTATGTTCACATGAGAAATTTTACTGCTGTTTTAATATTTCTACAAAGAGTCTGTGAATTATTAACTGACTACATATTGCCAGAGCTGAAAGAGCTTTCGGAGCGTGCTGCACAGGTACAAGGCTTGATGAAATATGTAATGTGAGCTCTCACTATATGTATTATTACTGAGACACCGTTCACACCGAGACAAGTTTATGAGTATTAGTTTCAGTACTATATATCTCAAATTAATTTAAATGTATTTAAATACAAATAAAAATAAAATATTGTAATGTACATGCTTATTATCATTAAGTAAAACTAAAAGTAAAACCATAAAAAACCATTTTCATTAAATTTCGTATTTCATAATTTCGTAATTCATTTAAACAAGCAGAACCTTATTTCCGCTAGTTGCCGAGGTCAGGTTGAATCATGGCTGAAGATATTTTGAAGAATGTCGGTAACCACACAGTTGAGGGACCCCATTGACCGCCATAGTATTTTCTGTCCATAACATTGAAGTCATTGGGGCCCATCAACTCTTTTGTGTGTGTTATATATCTAGTAATATGTTTGCTGTGTTGTGGCCACAAAAATCTGGGCAGCTGAGAAAAAGCTAGCAACATAAGAGGAAGAAAGTTCAAATAAATGTGAAAGAGACAGAGGGAAAGTCCAGGTGGCTCCCCACCCCAAAACCGCTCCGAATCCACACAGATGCTGGCATACGATTGACTTTCAACAGGCCTCTCCAGCTTTCTTTACTGCAACAGGCAGAGTAAAGCAATTGGTTTCGCCCAACCATAATGGCTGGCCATGAATGCTGAGTGTGATGGTGGGAGCCCATTAGAGCCTCAATGGCTGACAAGACACTTAGCACTCCCAGGAGCTCAAACAGCCCTTTTATCACCGGCCTAAGGCTGGGCCGAGGCCTGAGAACTGGTGGCCAGCTGGGTCTTTACCCAACACACACACACACAAAACAGCACCTGCTTGGTATTACCCAAGGGCTGAGATTCCCAGTGTTGCCCTCAGCTGGCATGGAGACACTGAAGAGACACACTGGGAAGCAGCTGTGAGTTTTGACGGTGGGGATTTGGGAGATTTGGGAAAGGCAGCAGCTTTGTAAAGATTATCAGAATTGCAATGTGCCGGTATGAAGCGCAGAAACAGAAGGTCCATATTGACTGGACGATTTATGTAGTTTTTGTGGACTTTGTTAGTGTAGCACTCAAGTCACCATTACCTTCAATTTCATGTGGGAAATTACCTTGGAAAATGGGGGGAAATACCTAGATTGGGATTCACTTTGATGGAAATTATGCGCAGGAAGGCGCTTTGCATTCTGGGTGGTTTTCACAACACTTTGCAGAGAATGTCGTCGCTGACCTCACAGTCTTTCCTCACCCAGCTCAAGGAGCCAGCTCTTTTGGACGAAATGCATTAGTCTCACTCAGGGGCGAACACCAATCTCATATACAACCTCTTTTCTTCACTTCCTCCAATCTGAAAGAGCACTACATGCGGTGCATAAAAAGGTCCTCTGGTTGGACTGTAAGTGCTTCAGAAGCCGTGGGGTGTTTTATTTGGGATACACGGTGGCTTTTATCAGTTTTTTTGGACTGGAGGAACATTTTTTTGCAGCTGCTACTTGTACAGATGAAAATTGTAAATGGATGAAGATATGGCTCAGTAAAATGGTTGCAGGTAATAGAGTGCAGTTCATACATTGACTTGACGTGAATTGTGACTTTTGGGGGGGACATAAAATGTCTGAGAAATGTCAGAGTAAAACAGCTGACCTGATATCATAATGAATGAAATAATTCAAAGAGTTAAATTCTTTGAAATGACTTGTAAAGTACACTCTAAAAAATGCTGGGTTGATTTAACCCAATTTTGGGTAAAATATGGACAAACCCAGCCATTGGGTTACATTTTTAAATTAAATTTTTTAACCCAATGGCTGGGTATGTCCATATTAAAACAACCCAGCATTTTTTAGAGTGTAGTTTTGATTGTTTTATTATTTTCCAGATGTTTCTATCCAACCCATTGTCATCCTAGTTCGTCATCTATCTGACACTTTTGACCATGCGTCTAAATCCGACGCACATGGCAACCTTTAGCATCAGTTAGATGACGCGGGTAGGTTTAGGTGTGGGGTAGGGTTAGGGTTAGACCACTAGGAGGCGCATCTCACATTGACACTAAAGGGTGCCATGTGCGTCGGATGTTGATGCATGGTCAAAAGCATCAGTTATATGACGCCTTGGGATGAGAATGGGCTCTTCTATCTCATAAAGTCATGTGATTCTGAAAAAAGGGGAATATCATACCCCTGCTGTGACTGTGTGATGGTCAATAAATATCTGAAAATATTCAATGTGCTAATAAATTATTATTCTGTTTTACTTGGTAATACCACAACTTTACAGTCAATAAACTGAAAATTTCTTGTAAATTCGAAATGCAACCAACATGAATGCATTTGCGTTTTAAACTACACCAGTATAATACCGGTGACCGAATACATTTCATAACTGATATGTATTAAAACAGGTCCGTATTGAAGTGATTTATGAACAATATATACTGTAATGACAGACATTTTTGAAGTGTTAAAAATGGTCATGACTAAAGGAACTATTTTAATTGAATCATTTAAGTGTGTTAAATGAGCAAGCATAATAATGAGAGATATAATGATGGCCATTCTGTCATTCCAAATACCATTGTATCTTTCATCCATGGATTAACCCAAAGAAGAAAAGCGTCCACATTTGCAGAACAATTGAGTTGACACAGACTGGGAAAGTGGAGCCAGGATCATCCCACCCGCCGCCCGGCAGAAAAGAAGGGCTAAACTGCCCGAGAGACTGTCTTTGACGTCAGCTCCAACTTTCTTTGAGAAGTTATATGAGCGTTTTTTCCCCTCCATTCGTCTCTGCACATACACAAATAGGCGAATAGAGAACTTGCTCTAAAGTGGAGCTGTTTTCAGCTAGAGGTGTGATAAAAGGCTTTGCTTTTGTGCTGGCGGGCTCAGTTTCATTTGGTCAATTGAATGCTTAAAAGGAGAAGAAAAAAAAAAACTTTTGCTAATTGACAATGCCAATGAAATTCAGTTGCTATTATAAGAGCTCCAGGATGAAAAGCCTATTAAGAAGCGTTTGTCTAATGCCTCTATTCACTGACTCCACAGTAGTTCTTTCATGGAAACTAAATTTGCTGATTTCTCTCTTTCTTTCTTTTTCTTTTTCAAGGCTTGCCATTTGCCACTGCACTATAACAAATTAAGGTTTTAGTCTGGGTGCGCTAGAATAGAAGACCTGTTTTATAGATTGCTTGAAAACATTTAATGCTAGTAGTAGTCAAACTCTGAATTCTGTCTCTTCCTTCACCCACATTTTTTCCGGGCCAATATAAACACTCCCTTGTTTCTTCCATTGATGTTTCGACCCAATTTAATGTGAGGATAGACTAAGCAGATTCCAATTAGTTTCCAACAAAAGGAGAAGAGCAAGCCAATGTCCTTTTTTTTTTTCTTTTTTTAAAAAAAAGGATGTGTATCTCTTGGAAAAGATTGCGGGCAAGAACTCATTTGTTTAACAGGCTTCCTTGAAGGAAGCATTCACAGTTTTTTTTTTAATGAGACATTTATAGATCTGTTCAATTCAAAAGGAATGTGATTATTTGGATATGAATATACTGGGTGATCCAGAGTGAAAATGTTTTTTGTATTACATTTTTTCCCTTTACAAATAATATTGTAAGCATAACATATAGAGTGAACATTTAATTAAAAAATATACTTGAGTTTTAGTATTTGGTTTGTTTGCTTAATTTGATGTCATAGCGATTTAAAGTCCGAGTTTTTTTTAATCTTTTGGACTCTAATTGTCTTTTTTGCACAAAATCAGTCTGTACAACCCGGTTTTCCTATTCTAACATCCAAATTCATGATGTCCATTCCTCTTGTGATGCAATTTGAGATGTAAATTTTAAAGTTATGTGGTAATGTTAGCATTTTGCATCTCTGCTTTTTAATGAAGTGTTGTTTTCCTCATTTACTGTAACTTTCCTCGTTCTTTCATTACACATTTCATGGGCCGGATTGCAACATTCAGCGGGAGGGATAAAGGTTAATAAGTGCAGTCACCCCTGATTTATTTAATTTGTAGAGTCCTGCCAAACAATGCGACAGGAGCTTTATTTGACCATCAGCACAGTGTGGGTCTATTCAGAGGTTCACCCTTAACAAAATGATGGAGTTCACCACCACAAAACCGACATGCTTGTTCTCTGGGGCTTTCAATAAATCAGTCCTGCTTTGCTGCACATCGTGGAAGTGTATGAATTATGGGACCATTAGGCTTTGAGCTTGTCTAGATGTCTTTCATCTGGAATGCCGATGTGCCCTTTGGAATACAAATGAATTGGGTGGCAGAGTATTATAATCAGATGTGCTTTGGTTAGTCTTAAGTCACATCCCTGCAGTTTCTTTAAAACAGTTGGGTTTTTTTTACAGGTTTTGGAACAACATGGGGTGATTTATATGGTGACAGAAACTATTCCTTTAAAGAGTAGCCTACAGTAGATGTATTAAAACAAGAGTGTTATGGTCAAACTCTTGGAACTGACTGCGCTGTCAGTTTTTTCCACCTTGTTGTTTTGCTGTGCGTGAAGGTTAGAGCAGGGGTTGTGTATGTGTGTGTGTGTCTGTGAAGAAAAGGACAAAGACAGACAGTGGGAGAGCGTGATGATCAGGCTGTAGATTGGCAGCTCCAGAGGAGTTCATCGGCATATGCTGCAGTGCCAACAGAGAGGTGCATGGAGGAGGAGGAGGAAGACGTGACATTGCTATGGTCCCGTGTCTCAGGGTGCTGAATAGAAAGATTCATAGAAAAGCTATTGTGCACATACTTTCTTTATGCTGGCATGTTTGATGAATGACCTACAACTTGCATTTTTGCTTGAATTCTTTCTATTGAAAAGATAATGGTTAAGAAAATTTAAGGGCTCATTTAAGGGCTCAAAATTTCAGCCCGACGCAATTATCATTTTCACGTCCTGCGCCATGTTGTTTAAATAGCAAATGCATTTGCACCCATTTGTGCGCCCATGGGCCTGCTGATGTGAAAACGAGTCCAGTGTTCAGGCGTGTTGCTTAGATCGTTAAAATAGGGCTCTTAAAGTTACACTTTTTTTTCGATAGTCCAATTTTAGATGTATTGACCACAAGTACATGTCAACTAATTCTCATTACAGTATTATTAGATTGTTAGGTTATAGGATTACACTATCATACAATATATAAACTCACAGTATTTACATATTTTGAGGACTTCAGCATAAAATAGGTTACTTATTGTTGTGTCGTCAGAAGGGACAGGATTTGAACTTAGAAAAAATACACAGGTCGACATTATTCATCAGTATGCGATACAAACAACAAAAAAGTACATTGTTTTTAAAAGGTGCCTTTGGAAAATCTTATTTTAATGCTTTCTAACTACTGATTAGAGGATAGACTTTTACTTGATGACTTTGCTCTTTTCTGAGTCTTGGCAAGCACTGCAATTAGCCAACATTCAGCTCCTGCCAACAACAACGATTGACTTAATCAGTTGAGTGTGTTATTGTGTTGCTGCGTGAAATTAACATACAGTCATAAAGATTTCTGCTGTGAATTATTTTTCCAGTGATCGATCATTCCAACATTCATTCGGTGGTCCCTAAAAATACTCAAATGAGGCCCTTAAAATGCATTTGCAATGCATTAGATACTGTAAGAAAATAAATAAATCAAATATCAATATCATACAGATGAGAAATGTATATGCATTTTGCTGCAATATAGTGTTCAAGAGATATTTATTTAAAAACAAATCCAAAGGTTTTGATTTTAAGTATAGCATTTAAATGACAAACATATATATATATATATATATATATATATATATATATATATATATATATATATATAAACAATAAAAACCAACAACATGTTGTTTCAATTAGGTACTTTTATTTTTATTGACATGTCCAACAATGTCCACAATCATATGATGCATTTAAATCCACCATTTTGGTGTAATCGAGGCAGTTTCTCTCTGCAGATGATCAGGGTTGTAGGATGGCACGTGCCCAAAATGGGGGGCATTTGTAAATAAATGTGTTACATTGTTGGATATATGGTATCTCTAATATTGCTGAGAACAGGCGCACTCAACTCATTTATCCCAAACCATTTATGAGTGCGATTTATAATGAAGTTATCAAATAAAATGAAAAACTGCACTCTAGCACAGGCGTCTGTGGACATGGTATTAATAAAAATATATGAGATATAACTAGAGAGTGCGGGTTTTTCATCTTTATTCTCTTAATATTTACCATATGTGCTCTATTAAATCTTTTCATAATGATTCCCCGCCATTGACAGAATTTTCCTGCAATCCACGTTTCACTGTTATACATTATAGCTTTTTTTTTAATCATCGTTCTGAATCTGTATCCTGATCCGGACTTTGACAAAAAATCAAGTGTAAAGTCAGTTCTGGCAGTCACTCATTTTCACTCATAGTTACCACAGACAGAACACAAAAGAATAGGAAATGAGTGCTGAACGCAATCATTATTAGTGTCACTGTCACTGATGGTGGATCTGCTGAAGATGTAATCTTAATATTGATTTTGACAAAATATGCTGTTTTAATTATTATTCTGAAATTCAGAGATCCATCTGTGTTCGATATAGATCTGGGTCGCTAAAAATCTAAATAACGTAATAATAATTGGTGAACATTCATGCATTTAAGAGTTAAAGCAGAGGCTCAATTCTTTTGTTTTGATTTATTGTATGTTCAGATATTCATGCAACAATATATTCTGGGGGGTGGCAACTTAAAAAAAGAAAAGAAACTGACAGGGAAAAGGTTCAGTTTACAATGTACAATTAAATGCAAATTTAAGACATGCCCTCCGAATATTCTTGAGTTGTTATTGTTAGATAAACCCCTTTCGCCCGAGCATTTTGAAAATAACAAGAGTTCAACAGAAACACAATGAGCAAAAAGCATCTCTCATCATCCGGCTCCCCCACCTCTAGCCTCTGATTAATTGTGTCTCTCTCGTTGTGATTCTGCCTGTTTTAATTAGCTTAGGCATGCTTTTGCATATTTGTTTTATTTAATTTCATCATATGCAAGAGGCAATACGAGGCATAATTTGGGAAATGAAAGGGCTAGCTTTTGCCAGCGTGTACACAAAGGATTCAAGAAGCCACTGGGTTTCTGAAGAGCAAACATGGTTATTCTGATGAGACAACAGCATCTCAGCATGTTCAGTCATGCTGCACACTGAGCTTTCTTTTAATAATGACTGAATACCTGATGAGACTCATTAACTAGATAACAAAAGATCACAATCATAATTAGATTATTCTATATGTAATGCAGTTTCTGTATTTTAAACAAGTCTCTGAGGTTTGAGAAGTCAGGGCTGCCATGCACACTTTGTCGTGTGATTTACTTACCTTCATGCCGTTCCAAATATGACTTTCTTTTTATACACTGTGAAAAAAATGATATGACAAATAAGTTATGACCTCATACTGTAAGTCTCAAAACAATGTTCACTCTTTTTTCAGTTATTCAAGATTCAATTCATGTTGAAATTACAGAACCATCCAAGTTGTTTGTACTTAATAATTTAAGTCAGCAACTTTTTTTTACAGATTGTTTTTTAAATACAATTTTCAAGT
>NW_024121351.1:71046-105567 GCF_016745375.1 Pimephales promelas | reverse complement strand
AGGGGAATATCATACCCCTGCTGTGACTGTGTGATGGTCAATAAATATCTGAAAATATTCAATGTGCTAATAAATTATTATTCTGTTTACTTGGTAATACCACAACTTTACAGTCAATAAACTGAAAATTTCTTTGTAAATTCGAAATGCAACCAACATGAATGCATTTGCGTTTTAAACTACACAGTATAATACCGCAGGTGACCGATACATTTTCATAACTGATATGTATTAAACAGGTCCGTATTGAAGTGATTTATGAACAATATATACTGTAATGACAGACATTTTTTGAAGTGTTAAAAATGGTCATGACTAAAGGAACTATTTTAATTGAATCATTTAAGTGTGTTAAATGAGAAAGCATAATAATGAGAGATATAATGATGGCCATTCTGTCATTCCAAATACCATTGTATCTTTCATCCATGGATTAACCCAAAGAAGAAAAGCGTCCACATTTGCAGAACAATTGAGTTGACACAGACTGAGAAAGTGGAGCCAGGATCATCCCACCCGCCGCCCGGCAGAAAAGAAGGGCTAAACTGCCCGAGAGACTGTCTTTGACGTCAGCTCCAACTTTCTTTGAGAAGTTATATGAGCGTTTTTTCCCCTCCATTCGTCTCTGCACATACACAAATAGGCGAATAGAGAACTTGCTCTAAAGTGGAGCTGTTTTCAGCTAGAGGTGTGATAAAAGGCTTTGCTTTTGTGCTGGCGGGCTCAGTTTCATTTGGTCAATTGAATGCTTAAAAGGAGAAGAAAAAAAAAAACTTTTGCTAATTGACAATGCCAATGAAATTCAGTTGCTATTATAAGAGCTCCAGGATGAAAAGCCTATTAGAAGCGTTTGTCTAATGCCTCTATTCACTGACTCCACAGTAGTTCTTTCATGGAAACTAAATTTGCTGATTTTCTCTCTTCTTTCTTTTTCTTTTCAAGGCTTGCCATTTGCCACTGCACTATAACAAATTAAGGTTTTAGTCTGGGTGCGCTAGAATAGAAGACCTGTTTATAGATTGCTTGAAAACATTTAATGCTAGTAGTAGTCAAACTCTGAATTCTGTCTCTTCCTTCACCCACATTTTTTCCGGGCCAATATAAACACTCCCTTGTTTCTTCCATTGATGTTTCGACCAATTTAATGTGAGGATAGACTAAGCAGATTCCAATTAGTTTCCAACAAAAGGAGAAGAGCAAGCCAATGTCCTTTTTTTTTTTTCTTTTTTTAAAAAAAGGGATGTGTATCTCTGGAAAAGATTGCGGCCAAGAACTCATTTGTTTAACAGGCTTCCTTGAAGGAAGCATTCACAGTTTTTTTTTTAATGAGACATTTATAGATCTGTTCAATTCAAAAGGAATGTGATTATTTTGATATGAATATACTGGGTGATCCAGAGTGAAAATGTTTTTTGTTTACATTTTTTCCCTTTACAAATAATATTGTAAGCATAACATATAGAGTGAACATTTAATTAAAAAATATACTTGAGTTTTAGTATTTGGTTTGTTTGCTTAATTTGATGTCATAGCGATTTAAAGTCCGAGTTTTTTTAATCTTTTGGACTCTAATTGTCTTTTTTTGCACAAAATCAGTCTGTACAACCCGGTTTCCTATTCTAACATCCAAATTCATGATGTCCATTCCTCTTGTGATGCAATTTGAGATGTAAATTTTAAAGTTATGTGGTAATGTTAGCATTTTGCATCTCTGCTTTTTAATGAAGTGTTGTTTTCCTCATTTACTGTAACTTTCCTCGTTCTTTCATTACACATTTCATGGGCCGGATTGCAACATTCAGCGGGAGGGATAAAGGTTAATAAGTGCAGTCACCCCTGATTTATTTAATTTGTAGAGTCCTGCCAAACAATGCGACAGGAGCTTTATTTGACCATCAGCACAGTGTGGGTCTATTCAGAGGTTCACCCTTAACAAAATGATGGAGTTCACCACCACAAAACCGACATGCTTGTTCTCTGGGGCTTTCAATAAATCAGTCCTGCTTTGCTGCACATCGTGGAAGTGTATGAATTATGGGACCATTAGGCTTTGAGCTTGTCTAGATGTCTTTCATCTGGAATGCCGATGTGCCCTTTGGAATACAAATGAATTGGGTGGCAGAGTATTATAATCAGATGTGCTTTGGTTAGTCTTAAGTCACATCCCTGCAGTTTCTTTAAAACAGTTGGGTTTTTTTTTACAGGTTTTGGAACAACATGGGGGTGATTTATATGGTGACAGAAACTATTCCTTTAAAGAGTAGCCTACAGTAGATGTATTAAAACAAGAGTGTTATGGTCAAACTCTTGGAACTGACTGCGCTGTCAGTTTTTTCCACCTTGTTGTTTTGCTGTGCGTGAAGGTTAGAGCAGGGGGTTGTGTATGTGTGTGTGTGTCTGTGAAGAAAAGGACAAAGACAGACAGTGGGAGAGCGTGATGATCAGGCTGTAGATTGGCAGCTCCAGAGGAGTTCATCGGCATATGCTGCAGTGCCAACAGAGAGGTGCATGGAGGAGGAGGAGGAAGACGTGACATTGCTATGGTCCCGTGTCTCAGGGTGCTGAATAGAAAGATTCATAGAAAAGCTATTGTGCACATACTTATCTTTATGCTGGCATGTTGATGAATGACCTACCAACTTGCATTTTTGCTTGAATTCTTTCTATTGAAAAGATAATGGTTAAGAAAATTTAAGGGCTCATTTAAGGGCTCAAAATTTCAGCCCGACGCAATTATCATTTTCACGTCCTGCGCCATGTTGTTTAAATAGCAAATGCATTTGCACCCATTTGTGCGCCCATGGGCCTGCTGATGTGAAAACGAGTCCAGTGTTCAGGCGTGTTGCTTAGATCGTTAAAATAGGGCTCTTAAAGTTACACTTTTTTTTCGATAGTCCAATTTTAGATGTATTGACCACAAGTACATGTCAACTAATTCTCATTACAGTATTATTAGATTGTTAGGTTATAGGATTACACTATCATACAATATATAAACTCACAGTATTTACATATTTTGAGGACTTCAGCATAAAATAGGTTACTTATTGTTGTGTCGTCAGAAGGGACAGGATTTGAACTTAGAAAAAATACACAGGTCGACATTATTCATCAGTATGCGATACAAACAACAAAAAAGTACATTGTTTTTAAAAGGTGCCTTTGGAAAATCTTATTTTAATGCTTTCTTAACTACTGATTAGAGGATAGACTTTTACTTGATGACTTTGCTCTTTTCTGAGTCTTGGCAAAGCACTGCAATTAGCCAACATTCAGCTCCTGCCAACAACAACGATTGGACTTAATCAGTTGAGTGTGTTATTGTGTTGCTGCGTGAAATTAACATACAGTCATAAAGATTTCTGCTGTGAATTATTTTTTCCAGTGATCGATCATTCCAACATTCATTCGGTGGTCCCTAAAAATACTCAAATGAGGCCCTTAAAATGCATTTGCAATGCATTAGATACTGTAAGAAAATAAATAAATCAAATATCAATATCATACAGATGAGAAATGTATATGCATTTTGCTGCAATATAGTGTTCAAGAGATATTTATTTAAAAACAAATGCCAAAGGTTTTGATTTTAAGTATAGCATTTAAATGACAAACATATATATATATATATATATATATATATATATATATATATATATATATATATATAAACAATAAAAACCCAACAACATGTTGTTTCAATTAGGTACTTTTATTTTTTATTGACATGTCCAACAATGTCCACAATCATATGATGCATTTAAATCCACCATTTTGGTGTAATCGAGGCAGTTTCTCTCTGCAGATGATCAGGTTGTAGGATGGCACGTGCCCAAAATGGGGGGCATTGTAAATAAATGTGTACATTGTTGGATATATGGTATTCTCTAATATTTGCTGAGAACAGGCGCACTCAACTCCCAAACCATTTATGAGTGCGATTTATAAAGAAGTTATCAAATAAAGATGAAAAACTGCACTCTAGCACAGGCGTCTGTGGACATGGTATTAATAAAATATATGAGATATAACTAGAGAGTGCGGTTTTTCATCTTTATTCTCTAATATTTACCATATGTGCTCTATTAAATCTTTTCATAATGATTCCCCGCCATTGACAGAATTTTCCTGCAATCCACGTTTTCACTGTTATACATTATAGCTTTTTTTAATCATCGTTCTGAATCTGTATCCTGATCCGGACTTTGACAAAAAATCAAGTGTAAAGTCAGTTCTGGCAGTCACTCATTTTCACTCATAGTTACCACAGACAGAACACAAAAGAATAGGAAATGAGTGCTGAACGCAATCAATTATTAGTGTCACTGTCACTTGATGGTGGATCTGCTGAAGATGTAATCTTAATATTGATTTTGACAAAATATGCTGTTTTAAATTATTATTCTGAAATTCAGAGATCCATCTGTGTTCGATATAGATCTGGGTCGCTAAAAATCTAAATAACGTAATAATAATTGGTGAAACATTCATGCATTTAAGAGTTAAAGCAGAGGCTCAATTCTTTGTTTTGATTTATTGTATGTTCAGATATTCATGCAACAATATATTCTGGGGGGTGGCAACTTAAAAAAAGAAAAGAAACTGACAGGGAAAAGGTTCAGGTTTACAATGTACAATTAAATGCAAATTTAAGACATGCCCTCCGAATATTCTTGAGTTGTTATTGTTAGATAAAAACCCCTTTCGCCCGAGCATTTTGAAAATAACAAGAGTTCAACAGAACACAATGAGCAAAAAGCATCTCTCATCATCCGGCTCCCCCACCTCTAGCCTCTGATTAATTGTGTCTCTCTCGTTGTGATTCTGCCTGTTTTAATTAGCTTAGGCATGCTTTTGCATATTGTATTTATTTAATTTCATCATATGCAAGAGGCAATACGAGGCATAATTTGGAAAATGAAAGGGCTAGCTTTTGCCAGCGTGTACACAAAGGATTCAAGAAGCCACTGGGTTTCTGAAGAGCAAACATGGTTATTCTGATGAGACAACAGCATCTCAGCATGTTCAGTCATGCTGCACACTGAGCTTTCTTTTAATAATGACTGAATACCTGATGAGACTCATTAACTAAGATAACAAAAGATCACAATCATAATTAGATTATTCTATATGTAATGCAGTTTCTGTATTTTAAACAAGTCTCTGAGGTTTGAGAAGTCAGGGCTGCCATGCACACTTTGTCGTGTGATTTACTTACCTTCATGCCGTTCCAAATATGACTTTCTTTTATTACACTGTGAAAAAAATGATATGACAAATAAGTTATGACCTCATACTGTAAGTCTCAAAACAATGTTCAACTCTTTTTTCAAGTTATTCAAGATTCAATTCATGTTGAAATTACAGAACCATCCAAGTTGTTTGTACTTAATAATTTAAGTCAGCAACTTTTTTTTACAGATTGTTTTTTTAAATACAATTTTCAAGTCTGTAGTTCCAGTGTTAACTTTAATTGTTTGAACAAAAACTGTTGAAACATTCTTAAAAATACCTAATGTGATCCACAGAACAAAGACCGTAGGTTTAGAACAACATAATGGAACAATTAAGGACTTTTTTTGTGTAACAAAAGTTAATTTTGTGGCAAAAAAGAGGACAATGCTTAAAAGTGAGTGGCTGTTCTAGACAGTCATTCTCTGTGACTATTTAAAGAAGGTGTTGGAAAGAAAGAGAAATAGAAGCAGAAAGAGAGAAAGAACTGTTTAGGTTAACAGAGACAGATGACACTCTCCGTAGAGCGTCAAATCACGAGCTCTGTCAAGCAGCCGCATGAGTTTGCAAGGAGCAGATGGCAGAAGGGACAAACATGGCGTATTTAATCTGCTTGTGTTTGCAAGGAAGTAATTGTGTTTTAACCTGGGGAGAAACAGAATATTACAGCCTGGCAAACAAATTACACTCACCTCAATAGTCTACAGATGACTCCATTTGTCCAATCCACTGGTCTGAGCAAGATCTGAGTAAAAACAAGAAAAGAAGAAAAGAAACACTGTGTTTGCGGATTACTTTTGTATTATAGCTTTGACATTTTTACTTACAGATATTGTTTAATACTAAAAGAGTCCTATGAGGAATCAGATTGTCCTTGATTTTTCAAATAAAAGAGTTTTATTCCTGCAGATAAAAACCTAAGCTGGTCGACTGTCTTGGCTGGTCCACTTTAGATGGTCATGCTGGTCTTAGGGTGCCTTCACATCTGTAGTTTGGTTCATTTGGTCCAGACCAAGGGCGAAAAATCATACTTTGAAGCATTTTTCAGGGGTTTTGGTTCATTTTCAAACCACATTGATTGCTCTGGTCCGAATCAGTTGATGAGTTGATGAAACGAACCAAAATATAGTTACATGGCAACATCCACATATACTTGTTGGCCAGATATGTCTCGAACATATTTCCATAACTGCACTTCGATTGGTCAGAATTCACGTGCGGGAAAATTCCAACAGAACTCCTGGAAGTAAAAGAGGAGCAAAATCTTGCTGACATTCGGATAATTCACTCACAATGTATGTTCAGAATCAGCACGAGCGTTATCCTTTCACAAATCCCCTCATAAAAAACAAAGTATAGACGTGATATAAAAGAGATTGACTGTGCAGTGCGGACAACTTCATTGTTTATGATGAGTGTTTTAGTGAGAGTGCAGAACGCGGTAAGTCATTCATGGCGCTATTGACAATCTAAATAATAGTTTTGTTTGATTACAGCTGCTGGTTTAGTCCAAAAACACACAGTTCTTTGGCAGTTTGGTCTGTTCGAGGTCGGATCGTGTTCTCACCACAAACAAACCGCTCTAGAGTTGGTTTGAAAGCGTTCCTTGTTAGGTCCGCTTTTGGTGCGCACCCGAGTGCGATTACTACCTTCACACCTGCCCAAACCAACCGCACCAAGGGGGAAAACGAACTCTAGTGCGATTCAACCAAACTAAATGAGGCAGGTGTGAAAGCACTCTTAAAGTGCCGCTGTAGTCAATAATGTTATCTTTAATCACCAAAATGTCATGACATTTTTTCCTTTCATGACTTAAAATAGCTTGAATATAACTCTACACCCTTGCCTCATTTAGTAAACTCGGTGCCACGAATATGCAAACTATCCCCGCCTCCACGCACTCACACCAGCTCAGATATCCACTTATTGTTGGTGCGTTTCCCGTACAACGACGTAGTTCACTGTTTCTCTAGCATAGTACGATGCATCGTTGGAAAAATCAACTAGCTAGTCACGACTGTTTCCCGAAACCCACTGTCGCAAAGTATCGTTCAACCACGTTGGTTTTACACGTGGTGAAGTAATAACTACTTTTAATGAAACTGTTTGAGATCCAATTAACGCTAGATTTGTTTTATATAAATTACAGACATGTTATCTGAGGACTATTTCTAATTGTTCTCAGTTGTTCTGCTTTATTACCAGACTCAATATTTGGCTCGTCTTACATAGTAGAGCACGTTCGCACATGCGAACTCTTCAAACACGGTACTTTAAATCTTTTGAAAAACTAAAAGGCGTAAATTACATTTGTATGTATTCTAAATAAAAGGCACCGGTTGTACTGAATGTCAGCTTGCTTATTTTGCTCAAGATAACGATTTATTACGTCCAAATGTCATGCAATATAGAAACGATGCCTCTAACCACAGGTCGAGAGCTGTTGTTCAAACCACCCAACATTGCGATGCTGTTTGCGAATGTCCGTTGGAACGATGGTTTTCGGGAAACACCGACTCGTTAAACTATGCAGATAACGACGGAACTTGCAACCATAGTTGGCTAACGATGCTTTCGGGAAACACATCCCTGACTGGTTACAAGGTAGTTTGTGATGTCACAAACACCAGCAATTTCAAACCGCGGTTTTGAGACTTCGTTTTTTTAGGAGAAAATACTCAGCAATAGTTTTGACTTATGATTTTGCACATGGTTTGACTTAAAGGATTAGTTCACTTTTGAAAAAACTTTTGCTGATAATTTACTCACCCCCATGTCATCTAAGATGTCCATGTCTTTCTTTCCTCAGTCGAAAAGAAATTAAGGTTTTTGATGAAAACTTTCCAGGATTTTTCTCCATATAACGGACTTACATGGGAACCAGACGGTCCAAGGTCCAAACGACAGTTAATAACAGTTTCAGTGCAGCTTCAAATGTCTTTAAACGACACCAGACGATGAATAAGGGTCTTATCATGCGAAACTATCGGTTATTTCAAAACTTATTCCAAAAATGTAACTTTTCTAAGGACAACTGCTAGCCTTGCTCTATTCTGTGAGGCGCGTTTGCAACGTCACGTAATACGTAATTACGTTCAAAAGGTCACGGGGGACGTAGCCGGAAGTACAGAATCAAAATCGTCCGAGATCGTTGTTTTACCTTTTAATTCCTTTTTTGTAAACAGCGTTTGAGTTAGTTTGCACGTTCAACCTATGCGTTCAACTTGTAAACACTCTGACTCTGTACTTCTGGCTACGTCACCCGTGACCTTTTGAACGTAATTACGTATTACGTGACGTTACAAACGCGCCTCACAGAATGAAGCAATGCTAGCATTTGTCCTTAGAAAAGTTACATTTTTGGAATAAGCTTTGAAATAACCGATCGTTTCGCATGATAAGACCCTTATTCATCGTCTGGTGTCGTTTAAAGACATTTGAAGCTGCATCTGAAACTGTTATTAACTGTCTTTTGGACCTCCGATCGTCTGGTTCCCATGTAAGTCCATTATATGGAGAAAAATCCTGGAATGTTTTCATCAAAAACCTTAATTTCTTTTCGACTAAGGAAAGAAAGACATGGACATCTTGGATGACATGGGGGTGAGTAAATTATCAGCAAAAGTTTTTTCAAAAGTGAACTAATCCTTTAAAGCATATTAAAAAAACACCATGTAGACATATTAACAACATTAAAAGCTATATTTTCACCACATAGGGAACCAAACACTACAAGATAATCAGGCTGACCTTGGGCCCAAGTCTCTCCTTCCGACAACCACCTTCAAAAACACTATACCTTTCGGAAATGTAAACTGCTAACTTAAAACAACTAATTGTGGCAAGTTGATCATGTTTTCCCTCTCGATACCTCTTTTGAATCTTAACAGCACGCTTAAGGTCAAAGGGTCACAGTGAGAAACAGCATTCATCGGAGAGCGAAACACACAAATACATCTTGAAGGACAAATCTCTTCGTCACACCGCACTGACTATCTTCTACCAGATTACCTTTTGATTAGATTCAGAGGAGATATCTGTTCCTGGCTTCATTTATGGAAATCACCCGTGGTAATTATTTCTTCTTTATCGTCTCTCGGGCGTCTGATTACCCTCAGTGTGTTGTGAAGTTAATGTTGGCGGCCCCAGCAGGATGCTTGGAGTGATGAGACGAACGCTGCCCCGCGGCTAGCGCTCCATTGGCGGCAACGTATTTCACACCTCTGAAGCTGCACTCAGCCAATGAGATCTAACCCAATCACACAGAGACAATAAAGAAGCACACTGCCTCCTTCTCGCTCGTGGGCCTTTCATCCGGGCAGGCTAGGTAATTACCAAATGGAGATGGTGTTTTGATGCTTGTTCAAAACACAAGAAAATCACAAGGCGATTGAAATGTTTAGATCGGAATGAAGTAAAATGTGACTGCATCGCTGGTGCTGTTTGTTCTGTTGTGGCTTGGAATAATTGTAACCAAAGGAAAAAGCTCACAAACGCAAGGCCTTCGAGGGCTTCTCTCAGCATGCGAGCACATGCACATCCCAACATGAGGCCTGGCGTTCAGATGTGTGGCATCTGTGTGACAGATGACTCAAGGAAATATACACAGTCAATAAAAAAAGTTACTTTTACCATAAAATGTTTTACCATAAAATACTTTTACAATAAAAAGTTACTTTTACCATAAAATGCTCTCTTTGCTTATTAAGAATGAATTCAAGTTGATAAAACAAAAGTGTTTTTGTATCATAGATTTAGTTTTTGTGGACTAACCTGAAGTGACCAGCAACTTTCTGTCTAGCGTTACATGACTTGATAAATGTACTCAACAATGCTGTTTATTTAAAAATCACAGTCAAGTACAGTACATTACTGCTGTCTGTTTAACTAGTTAATTGATGTGATTAATTATAAAAAATAAATAAATTATGCAATTATGGTGAGACAACAGCCATTGACGTCTCCTTATATAGACCAACAATTTGAAATTAAAATATTTCAATACATTTAATAAAAAAAACAAAAAACAAAAACAAATCTTGACTTCTAAAGCCACTCACAATAACATTTCAATTATGTTTATTTGGGACCAAATACTAATATATGTAATGAATTGTGATTCATTCATATTATTAATTTACTTACAATGTAATTCATTTCATTAAAATAAAATAAAAAACACCAACTCGGTTTCAAGACCTTCCAAATTGCATGCAGTTTGATCCTTTAAGTGCTCTGGTATGATTTTTCACTCTAAACTATGGAAAAAGATTTTGATGCCTTTTTTGTTCAATTCAAATATATAGAATGGTATTGTATTTCTTCATACTGAATAGCTCGAATAACCTAATGATATAGCAGTGAATAGGAAAATGACTGCGTGCAAAGCAAAGTGGTGCGAAAGCATGTGAACTACGTATTACACTATTGTTATACTCAAATTATTTTTACCAAGGTTGGAAGGTCTGAGTTTCATCATAAAATACGTAATTGTTAACTCATTTCAATTCAGGGGGATCTCTTAAATCCAGCGGCAATGATATTTTTAGGTGAAGGAACTCAACAATGCCATTAAAAAGCAGCTTTTAGACAGTTGCAGAACATGAGCTTTATCATGCTTGACAACCCGATATTACACCTCCTCTTAAATAAAGGGATGGGTTTGCTTGCTTTACATTGATCTAGTGCCTCAAATGTATCTTCAAGTTAAAGCCATCTCCAACACCTTTTCCAAGACAGCACAAGAGTTTAAATGGAAAATCAAATATTTTCATCCATATCAGATTTTCAGAGGTTTAGCCACTGTGACAGATGAAAGTGCCCTCCTCACAAAAACCCGCTGTGATGGTCTAACGCTTGTGATCATCTACGCCAGAGAAAACATTCATGCAGAAATGCATTTGTGTCTGCGTATGTGCGAGTGTGTATGAGAAGCCCGGGCGGTGTACACATGAGAGCCAATGTCTCTCTGTGATTGAGTGTAAGAGTCCATCTCCTTCTTCTCAGCTGTAATGATGCACAACAGTCAGCCTTCGGCACCTGGAGCGGTGACCCTGCTGTCCATTCACCTGCCTGTCCCCCTCTCTGGGCTCTCTTTCACACTGCCCAACCATCCGCAAACTGCCACTCCAATGAGGGATGAAGCCCATCCTATGGATGATGAATCACTAAAAAAGAGAGTACCTGTCAGGCAGGCAGGGGGGGAGAACACTGCTGGAAGGAGAGCTCAGGCCAGGGACAATGATTGGCCTTGCCTTAGCTTGATAAGTGAAGTGTGAATGTGTCGCCATCACGGGCCCTCCTCGACGGCCCCTGCGGTGACTGAAAGGGACATTTGCCAAACTGTCAGGGAGGAAAAAAAACTCCTGTCACTGATCTCTGGATATCGCCAGGACGAGAAAAAAAAATTGGGAAAGGAGTGAAAGAAAAGAAATTGAAAAGGAGGAGAGAACATAGCAAAGAGAGGCACATAACATGGTGTAATGTGCGCTGAAATTGCAGTGCAGCGTATAGCAATTATTCATCGCACGCTGAGCCAAGGGGTCAGTGGCCGGTCTAATTACCACCTAACTGCCATTTTTAGGATGTTAAGTGTCACCTTTTAGCCCACCTAGAAGGTCTCGCCTGTGAATGTTATTTCTTCATACACATTTATGTAAGTTACAAATGTTTGTATTTATATCCGCCTGAGCAATTTCCATGAAGTCTGTCTTAATAGGTTTTTGCTATCATGAAAAGTGAAAGTGACGTGAAAGCCAAGTATTTAACCCTTACTCAGAGTTTCTCCTCTGAATTGCACACTCAGAGCAGTGGCTAACCATTTTGCTGTGGCGCCCAGGGAGCGATTGGGGTTTAGGTACCTTGCTCAAAGGCATCCAGTCATTTCCTGCTGGTACTGAGAAGCTTTGGGTTACCAGTCTGACTCTCTAACCATTATGCAACAACATCCCCACACAATAAACAACCTGACACTCCAGTTACATCAAGTGTGCCGATCTTACCTACTGTGTTTTTCGAAAACGCCGCATGCATGTTATATTTAGCACTCGTCTTCGTTTAATAAACTAGCATGACTTAATGTGGCCCATCAATGGCGTACTGTGCTGAAAACATTCTTCATTAAAGTAAACAAGATTGTAGTGCTATTCTCCAACATGGCTCCTCCTAACTGAATTAAAGCGTCATTTGCATAAACCAGATTGATGAGTTCGAAGGGAAAAAAATCAGTACGATGAAAATAGGTGCTCTCGCTCCCGCTGTAGCGCGATTCCTAGATGAAATGTCGCACTCCATTAGAACGGCAATACTTCATCATTTTTTTCCATTACACTTTGTGATAATAGCTCGGAGTCCTTTTTTCTCCCACGTATAAATACATTTTTATTGCTTTTAAATTGTGAATTTGATGGAAGTGTTTTGGAGCACAGAATCCAGCCTTTTATCCTTGTGCGTGACACCCTCTGTGAAATGTAGCATGTATAATACAATCTGTGTATATTGGTCTCCATGGAGTATAAATAATAAAGAGTCAAGAAATTGAATATTTTCCTTTTTTATTTGCTCGACCAATAGCGGCGCATCCGCGATAATGACGGACGTTCTTTGTTTCGCCTCAAAACTAATTTTTGACATTTTTTTCAGTGACCTTCAGAACTATTTAAAGTACCACTTATATACTGCCGTGCACAAAAATAAAATACCTCAGTATGAATACCTTGATTGTTTGCATGCAGTACAGAGAAATACTTGAAAACGCACAGCAAATAAATAAATAAACCTCCTCCTCCTCATTCCCTGATTTTAGTAAACACATTAAGAGTAGGTCGTGCCTCTGCGGGTCGACAGATGTTATGTGTGTGTGTGTCAATCAGATGCTGGAGCTCAGAGATCAGGAGATTGTTCTGGCTGGTGAAATTGCAGTCGACCCTGGCAACAGATTGAAGACCGAACCGAGGCTGCTGCTTCTTATTCTGTCTGTTTAGTTGCCTGTGGAGTCAAATGCCTCCCTGCATTCACATCCCTCTATTGTGCTTGATAAGAAACATTTATGGTCTCTGCTGCATACAGCATGCATACACACATTATCAAGTCACTACTTCATAATTGGATGTTGCTAGCAATGCTCATGGACAATCACTTCACAACCTTCTGAGCCCTTAAAAACACTATGGTGAAACATGGACTGGTATATAATTAGAGCATTTTGCGATAAATGTATTGTTTGCGAATAAATCTTAAAGGAGTAGTTCAATACTACAAATTTACTCAAGCCCATGTCATCCAAGATGTCAATGTCATTCTTTCTTCAGTCGAAAAGAAATTAAAGGGTTAGTTCACCCAAAAATGAAAATTAAGTCATTAATTACTCACCCCCATGCTGTACCAACCCCGTAAGACCTTCGTTCGTCTTCGGAACACAAATGAAGATATTTTTGATTAAATTTGAGAGCTGTATAACTACCACATAGGCTCCTAAGGGACTGGCTCTTGATGGCCCAGAAAGTCAATGAAAAAAATGTTTAAATATTCCATGTGACTACAGTGGCTCAACTATAAGTTTATTAAGCGACGAGAATACTTTTTGTGCGAAAAAACAAACAAAAATAACGACTTTATTCGACTATTCCTTTTCTTCCTCGTTGGCCTGAAACGAGACTTCCGTACGATTTCCACGACGCATGCGCGAGAACTGAACTGAAGTAGTTGAAGGAGATCGTAATTCTCGCGCATGCGTCGTGGAAATCGTATTGAAGTCTCGTTTCAGGCCAACAAGGAAGAAAAGGAATAGTCGAATAAAGTCGTTATTTTTGTTTGTTTTTTTGCACAAAAAGTATTCTCGTCGCTTGATAAACTTATAGTTGAGCCACGGTAGTCACTTGGAATATTTAAACATTTTCTTCATTGACTTTCTGGGCCGTCAAGAGCCAGTCCCTTAGGCAGTCTATGTGGTAGTGATCCAGCTCTCAAATTTAATCAAAAATATCTTCATTTGTGTTCCGAAGACGAACGAAGGTCTTACGGGGTTGGTACAGCATGGGGGTGAGTAATTAATGACTTAATTTTCATTTTTGGGTGAACTAACCCTTTAAAGTTTTTGATGAAAACATTCCAGGATTTTTCTCCATATAATGGACATCAATGGGAACCAAACGGTTCAAGGTCCAAAAGACAGTTTCAGTGCAAACTGCAAACTATTCAAAGGGCTTTAAACAATTCCAGACGATGAATAAGTGTCTTATCAAGCGAAACGATCGCTCATTTAATAAATAAATAACAAAGTTGAAGTTTTATAGGCTCAAATGCTCGCCTTGTTCTGTGACACACGTTTGTGACTCTCCTGTTCGGTGACTCTCCTGAATCTTTTTCCGAGTCATTTGGTTCATTCAACGAACGAAACGAACGAATTGACAAAGATTTGTTCATTTTGATGAACGAGTTTGAACAGGGTAGAGTAGTGGGAGTGGCCTGCGGAGCTGAGCATTGCAGTGCACTATGGGGATTGTTGTCTTCAATCCACAAGCACTAAAAAGTCATTTTCTCTGCCTTTTATCGGCCAAGAAGGACCCATTAGACATTTATGATGATATTCTACTACATATTTGACCCACTTTCAATACATATTCATGTCTCCACCGGTGAATTCAAATTTGATTTCATGGTCCCTCTAACTTTCTTGATTATATTAATAAGTGTCAGAATAATATAGAGAAAAATGAAAACCGTCTTCTAGTTACCATAACTTGAAAAATTAAATAACAATTTAAGTGTTGCATTTTGATTAATAGATTCTTTGTGGCACCAGTGTGATTAAATATTGGCTGGTCAGGCTTCAGTGCTTTGTTGACTGACAGATTGTATTTCCAGCCATATACATTCACAAAAATATCTACATCCACAAACATGGATGTGCTGGTGGATCTGCAGACAGGGTGCAGCAGTGGACTGTTTCTCAGTCATCGTCTCCCACGTGAAGATGTTACTTGAGATAGGGACATGTCGCACAGGAAAACCACAGATCTCCCTGGAGCCTTCACCAGGCTTAAGGGAAAGCAGATGTGACCCAGGGCGTGGAGGGGGATGACAGGTGTTTCACTCTGTTGCTGCGGCTGGTGAGGGAAACGAGTAAACATCTCGGCGTGAACACGCGTGGCCCAGCAGGAAGCACAGCTTTAGGTTGTCGTTAGTTGGCACTGGTTCAACCCGAGAATGAAAGCATGTGGAGACTGCCAGCTACTGAAAATGCTGCAGTGGGTTTCTATAGGGTGAGGAACTTTGAAGACAAATGATTTCCCCACAGGTGGTTGCTCATGTTGGGGAAGAATCTTGCTAGTTGAGAATGTTTTAAGTTCATAAATTGGGTTGCACAAAGCACTTTATTCCTATCTATAGTCATATGTGAAGTTGAAATCAAATAAGCAAACATTTTGTCATACACTCTAAAAAATGCTGGGTTATTTCAACCCAAATTTGTGTCAAATATGGACAAACCCAAATGTTGGTTTAAAAATGTACAGTTGAAAGTGAAAGTTGAAGCCATTTTTAACCCAACATTTGGGTTTGTCCATATTTTACCCAATTTTGGGTTAAAACAACCCAGCATTGTTTAGAGTGTAAAAGAAGACGCAAGGGATGCATCAGAGTTTTAAATGTTGGCAATTTCATGTACATGCCTGATCTCATAAGTATTTGAATATATGTGTTTGTACTTATATACACATGCATTTTGGATGTACATACATATTGACTTTTTGACAGGATGTAAAACATGAACGTATATGATATACATTTCGATATGCAAACCTTTTAACAAATCCTTTGTATTGTATTTCTAATATTAAATATATTTGTATAGTTCACGTTAGACAGTGCATTAACTAATATTAAAAACAATGAGCAATACGTTAGTTACAGTATTTATTCATCTTTGTTTAATGTTAGTTAATACAAATACTGTTCATTTTTAGTTCATGTTAGCTCAGGTCCATAAAATTATATTAATAGATACATCTTTTGATTTTAATAATTTATTAGTAAATGTTGGAATTAACATTAACTAGGATTAATACATGTTTCTCAGCATTAGTTTGTCTTAATTATGTAGTTAAAGGGTTAGTTCACCCCCTAAAAATTAATTTTGTCAAAAAAAGTAAAAAAAATAAATAAAATAAAAACACAAAAAAATAAAATAAACCATTTTAGGTGATTCAAGTAAATTTAGACATCATAATATTAGAATGTACAGAAAGAACATTTTTATTAAATGCATAATTCACCCAATATTTGAGAGTGTATGATTGTCTATATTGAAGAAGCAGTCAGTGGCTGGTCAGAATCACCCTGTTTGAGTTAGAAATCAGGTTCAGAAGAGCACTGAATAAAGGGAGCGTTTGATTAAGAGCTGGACGGCTGCTGCCGAGCTCCCATTATAAAGAGAGAGAGAGAGAGAATGAAAGGCCAAGAGAGCCTCTTATCAGAAAGCATTCAGGGCCTTACAGCTCCTTTTGAACTCTTCAGGTCTTCAGGTGAGCAAGGACGGCACGGGGCGAAACAAACAAGCTCCAGGCAATAAAAGAAGCACGGGTCAGAGGTGCCGATTCAGAGTGAGATGCGCTTAAGAGCTCTCTCATTTTCTCACTCGCTCTCTCGTTTGTTCATTCTTCTCACCTTGGCAACATTCAGAGGCAACATTCAAACTACAAGGACACCAGCGTTTTTATATATATATATATATATATATATATATATATATATATCTTTGACTCTAGGTTTATTTTTAAATTGATCATATTCTGGCAACACCATACTTCTCAACAGAACTGTGTGGATAATATACAGTAGACAGCATAATTTCAAAGTGTGATATTGATTTATACAACAAACAAGAAGTTAATACTGAACGCATTATGCATAATATAGCCACTTATCTTGTTTATTTTTGCTTCATCAACAAAAATTGTTGCAGAATTGCATACAGGGGGGAAAAAAGTCTTACTCTTTAAAAAAATGATCAATGGGGTTCAATAACCCAATGGTTTAAAGAGAACACTGTATGCCAAAAATGTTCTATTTACAGTGGGGCCAAAAAGTATTTAGTCAGCCACTGATTGTGCAAGTTCTCCTACTTAGAATGATGAGAGAGGTCTGTCATTTTCATCATAGGTACACTTCCACGATGAGACAAAATAAGGGAAAAAAAATCCAGGAAATCACATTGTAGGATTTTTAAAGAATTTATTTGTAAATTACTGTGGAAAATAAGTATTTGGTCACCCACAAACCAGCAAGATTTCTGGCTCTTACAGACCTGTAACTTCTTCAAGAAGCTCTTCTGTCCTCCACTTGTTACCTGGGTTTGAACCCGTTATCTGTATAAAAGACACCTGTCCTGTCCACAGCCTCAAACAGTCACACTCCAAACTCAACCATGGCCAAGACCAAAGAGCTGTCGAAGGACACCAGGAAGAAAATTGTAGGTCTGCACCAGGCTGGGAAGAGTGAATCTACAATAAGCAAGCAGCTTGGTGTGAAAAAATCAACTGTGGGAGCAATTGTAAGAAAATGGAAGACATACAAGACCACTGATAATCTCCCTCGATCTGGACCTCCACGCAAGATCTCATCCCGTGGGGTCAAAATGATAATGAGAACGGTGACCAAAAATCCCAGAACTGCACACAGGGACCTGATGAATGACCTGCAGAGAGCTGGTAACAAAGTAACAAAGGCTACCATAAGTAACACACTACACCGAGAGGGACTCTAATCCTGCAGTGCCAGGCGTGTCCACCTGCTTAAGCCAGTACAGCTCCAGGCCCATCTGAAGTTTGCCAGAGAGCATATGGATGATCCAGAAGAGGATTGGGAGAATATCATGTGGTCAGATGAAAACAAAATAGAACTCTTTGTTAAAAACTCAACTTGTTGTGTTTGGAGGAAGAAGAATGCAGAGTTATATCCCAACTTAGAACACCATAAATACTGTGAAGCATGGGGGAGGAAACATCATGCTTTGGGACTGTTTTTCTGCAAAGGGGACAGGAAAACTGACCCGTGTTGAGGGAAGAATGAATGGGGCCCATGTATTGTGAGATTTTAAGCCAAAACCTCCTTCCATCAGTGAGAGCCTTGTGGAGGGAGTTGAAAGTCCGTCCATTCATCTTACTTTAAAATGTCCAAAAAGACATTTGTACCAATATGGAGATGCCTTCAATTAGGCTTCCCTGCCATGGAGCGTCACTTTACCTGACAACTTCGTTCTCCACACAAGTGATCTGGCAGTTCTCTTTTGCACTTTAATTTTTCCCATGTCCCTCGTTTTGTGACTCATTCTTTCTAGCCAATAAGTGATTTATTGTTTCACATAAGCTCTGTGACACAGAGCTGATTCTTCTGATTAAATGGTACTGATTTAGTTTCAGGTCAGTGGTTTATCTAATCAGTGACTTTTAAAATAGGTCACATCTTGATTAAGTCAGAGGAGTCATGCTAGATCCATTTATCAAAGATATTCTTCAGAATAAAGTTAAGTGCATTTAAAGGTATGGGGAATCATTATGTATTCACCCACATTTTTCCAAACCCTATTTTTTTTTTCAATGGAATGAGCCAAAACAAAGTATTACGAGCTAAAACAATGCCTAAATACAATATGCAGTTGTAAAAAGATAAAGTTAAGGTATAAACAAATCACACGAGCAAGGAAGCTTCCCGAGGTGTCATGAGCGAGGATACACTAGTGTATCCTTCCAAGGGGGTGGAGCTAAGATGTGAGGAAAGGAAACGAGGATGGACAAATTAGAAATTGAGAAGCAGCCAAACTACGTTCGAATTTGAATACTTCTCTGCTATATACAGTGCGAAAAACAGTACACAAAAAGAGTACATACACTGTAAAAAATAATCCTGTAAAAAAAACGGTAAACTACTGCCAGCTGTGGTTGCCAGTATCATACCGTAACTATACGGTGTGTTACTGTTTTTGTGTTAGTTAGAGCATATAGCTGTTAAATTAATGTTTTATACTGTAGCTGACAATACGGTATTTAGCTGTTAATTTCAAAAACAGTAACATAGTACTGTATTTTTACAGTATGATGCTGACAACCACAGCTGCCAGTAGTTTACTGTTTTTTTTTTACAGTATTTTTTGTATTGTAGTATTAGAAAAACAGTAGGTAAAAAATCCCTGGATGACCTGCTACTTCTACCGAGATTCTGAAGACGACGCAAGTGATGCTGGTAGGACCAGCCCGTTCTCATCCCAAGGCGTCATATACGACGCTTTTGCCAAAGCGTAGACATCCAATGCACATGGCACACTTTAGCGTCAATATGAGACGCAGTTATAGATGGGGCAGAAGGCGCCTCCTAGTGGTCTAACCCTAACCCTACCCCAGACCTAAACCTATACCCATACTCTGTGCATGTTATATTGATGTTAAAGGGTGCCATGTGCGTTGGATGTATACGATTTGGCAAAAGCGTCATATATGACGCCTTGGGATGAGAATGTGTTGGTAGCTCTCATGACACTGACAACATGGCGGATGTAAAACATTCAATTGCATTCAATGAAAAAGTATGAATGTGTCATTTTGAGTAGACAATTAACTCAAGATGTCACAAAATGGCAATTTACTAAACCTAACAACAAGTGGATAATGGGAACACCAGTAGGTTTTACTTAATTTTATAACGTTGATATTTACGCTTTAATGTCCAAAAGATTAAATTACAATAGAATTTACTTTGTTTTTTGAATTCTTGCCTGAAGTAACTTTTTCATGTTGAAATTACATTTGTTTTTTCTGTATTATTTACCACATAATCATTTTTATCAGTGTGTTCACAGATTCACTCTATATTGAATGTACTTTTTTAACGGTTAAAAATAAATGCAAATGCAGTCCCTCCTCAGTAGCCTATGCAATTTCGTACCAGGGAATATATTTATTTTTTCTCTCACTCGGTTACTGAATTTCTTCCTGTCGTACATTAGGTATGTACTTCAAGATCAAATATAATGCACATGCTGTTTATTCACTGCTTGGCAACACAACCTGTAAAGAAAATAATCATGCCTCTCACTCTAAGGGGAAAACCTGTGATCTAAAGCAATGTTTATTCTCTCACGCTGAGCAGCAGGCCTAGACTGATGCTTCAGTAAAATTGCTCTTGTTCCTGAGTTAAGTAATGGCTCGGAGACGGCACTCCACATAGCTCCTCTTCGCCTTTGAAAATTTACCCCCCTGGGCAGACTTTGCCGTCACCAAAACCTTTCATTCCTTTCATTGTTTGTGCTGACTTTAATATTTCATGAAGAAGATTTCTATATTTATTTACATCCCATTTGTGAATGCCCAGCTCACTTGTATCATGCATTTTAATGGGATGTCCCTCCAGAGAAGGGGTTTTTCTTTCCCTCCCCTCCGCGTACTCCCTTATTAACATCAGATTTCCCTGAGCCAAACACATCTTGCTCGACTTGTCCCTTCACACCACCTCCACATGAGATCTGAGGATCTTTAAAGGTATGAATAAAACATCAGCGGGGTTCATTGTGAAGTGTTCCTTGACGTTACCCCTGACTTCCCTTTTATCATCAAAGATCTCTGTTATCATTTACCTTAAATTAGATTCAGAGGGTTTCCAAACAGGAAAAAGGAAGAACATGGCCAACTCTCCAATAAGTATACTTAAAAAAAGAGCCTGTTCGAATAGATGTTTGCTAAAGTAAGAACCACTATTATTTCTTTAGTATTTAATATAAATTTGGTTTATCACCAAAAATATTTTTGCTTATACTTTTTATCTGTTGGACCCGACTCTTAAAGGGATAGACCCCAAAATTAATTACTCACCCTCATGTTATTCCAAACTTTAATTCATCTTCAAAACACAGATTAAGATATTTTGATGAAATCTGAGAGCTTTCTGTCCCTCCATTGACAGCTATGCAACTACCACTTTTATGCTTCAAAAAGTTCATGTCGAGATTGTAAAACTAATCCATGTGAATTGTGGGGTTTATTCCAAATTTTCTGATGAGACACAATCACTGTTTATGATGAACAGATTCTCAAACGTGCTGCGTAACATAAGAATGAAACTCAACGTCAACCGGACATGCTTGAGCTTCTGTTCACCACAACTGATGCGTGAGTTGACGAATGTTTATCCTCGGTTTACACAGATATTTTTCTTTGCTTGTTTTTGGGTCTGGAAATGCTGAACAATTTCAGAAGATCCGTTACAGCGCCCCCTACTGTATAACAGTGAGAACACGGATTGCCAGAACAGACTTGCTAATGGCGGGGAAGCATTGTGTCATAAGTGATAGAAAGATCCAACTGTTGTTTTTTTTTTAGTACTGACATTAAAGAACCATTTCTGGTTCCCCAAAGAATAGTTCTTCAGTGAAAAGTTCTTAAAAGAACTATGTGGAAAAACATCTAGAACATTTTTTCACTATAAAGAACATTCAGTGCAATGGAAAGTTTCCATGGATGTAAAAGGTTCTTTGTAGTATATGCCATTAAATAACATTTATTTTTAAGAGTAAATTGACTTTCAGTAAATTGGAAAAAACAGTTCTTCAAAGTGTCTTTTGTGTTCTGAGGAAGAAAGAAACTCACGCAGATTTGAAATAACATGAGGGGGAGTAAATGATGAGAACATTAAATATTGGTGCGTCATTCATCTGCACATCACAGAATGTTTTAGGTTTACATCTATTATAAATGAGATGTATTATATATGCTCAAAAACAAGCATGAATCATATAAATAAATCAGTAGTAAAACAAAATGACTGATAGTCCATTGCATAAATCTCTAAAAGTTGAATTACGTTCAGAATGACGTACTTACTACCCTTTACTCTTATCGCATTGTTCTGGCAGCCCTCGGTTATTTATAGGTGAAGCGAAAAGGAAAATTCATGGTTTTATTTCCATGTCTTAATGAAACTGAAAATGTTATTTTAACGTCTTATGAGCAATACCTTTTGGCAATTTAGAAATTTATGGTTGTCAGTTGAACTTTGAAAAGTTTCACATAAGTAAAACCCATATATTAATTCCATTCAGCTCTGTATATGTTAATGATAGTCATAAAGTTAAGAATTAATCCTTTTATCTTGGCACACCAATGGAATATTTCATGATGAAACTTTCAACTTGAGCCAGTGCTGATGTTTGACAGGAACTTAATATGAAAGTGAAATGGTCAAAAGGACTAATTGTACATTCGCCTGGTCCCCTACTGCTGGAATCATAGAGCCGTAGTTCCTCGCCACCCCCCACCACCACCACTTCGCCCACCTCCAACGCACATATCCCCACTCTCTGCTAAATTGCCTTTAGCCATTTGTGAGAGCAGTGTATTATGACCTTGCCAACACTTTAAAAATGGCTCTGTGCAAGAGGTAAAATGACATCTGAATATCTGATTCGTGACCGTGTGTCTGGCCCACTGAAATTGTGGGCTTTTCTCTTCCAATTTCTCTTCTGCTTTCTCTTCTGCTTTCTCTCCCCGAATCGACCGAGGCAAATGAGGAACTTCAGAGTAAATTAGTAGCTTAAAGCCTGTTCACATGACTTGCATCAGGACTTTTAACGTTTGCGGTATGCACTGGTTTGACCTCCGCATTTAAAGCATTGCAGATTGTGCCACAGAATAGCAGCTTTACAAGGTTGTTAGGTAGCAGAAAGTGCATGGGTGTGAAGTAAACAGTTTACAGTGGAAAAACTGCAATTTCTTTGATACAGAACCTTGCTGTCTTGAGATGCTCCTGTGTATTCAAATTAGTTTTAGTTTCAAGAAGTTTTTTGCAAATAATTGCATTTTGAGTAATTCAATTTCTCTTCATTTTCTCTTTGTTTTTATGCTAAGGACCCCTTAAAGAGGTCTGAATGTTCGCCTAACGTTCCCGAATGGTCCCATGAGGTTATTTTTTGGGAACCAAACAAGAACGTTATGGGAACGTTCCATGTTGGTTATTTTTAGGTTCCATTTTTATACCGTAAGGAGAACGTTCCGGGAACGTTCCCCTAACCTTAAGGGAAAGTTCTAGGAACGTTCTGGGAACCAAAAACTAACGTTCCCAGAACATTCTCACAACCTAAATTTGTTTGCTGGGTATGATGCTATTTTTAAAATGTCATTATTTTGATTATTGGGTGTAATAGAATAGGTTGACATGCTTTAATGTGCATTGTGATTGGCCAAACACCTCAAACGGTTTCCCGAAATGTAATGTCCTGTTCCATAATCACGAGTTTGGTTTGAATGCTTTAAAGGGATTGTTAGAAAAAGAAAATTCGGTCATTAATTACTCGCCCTCGTCTCGTTCCAAACCTGTAAGACTTTTTTACATCTTTAGTAACACAAATGAAGATCTTTTTGATGAAATCTGAGAGCTTTCTGTCCATCCATTGAAAGTGCGCAACTGATACTTTGATGTTTCATGAAAAAGGGTAATAAAGAGATTGTAAAACTAATCCATATGAATTAAGCGATTTACTCCAAATCCCTTTATATGATGAACAGATTGAATTAAACTTTAATTCGCATATAAACATTGATCAGTGAACATAAACAGAAGCTCAACCCGCTTGACGCACTAGAACAAACCTCTTGCAGAAGCTCAAACGTGCTGCGTAACACGAGAATGAACCTCATTGGTTCTCACACGTTAAGCGAACACGCTTGAGTTGTACTTATTTTTCCTTTTTCATAAGGTATATTTCAAGGATTTCACAGCCTTGTGAAAAAAAAATTCAGAAAAGAAAAGAAGTACATTCATTTATTGTAATCTTGATGCTAGATTGGTCTAAAATCAAATGATTATCTATTATTTGTCATTATACTGAAACCCCAAAAATTATAGAAATATTATCTGTAAAATATCAAAGGTAACAATGCTTCTTCTTTTTACCCTCTATAGGATAATTGTTTTTACTACAATTCAGTTCAACACTATTCACAATAAATATTGTTTCAAAGCAGCTTTACAGAAAATAGTGAGACTAGAGAACGCTACAGCGTATTTCTGGTCAGGACATAGAGCTAGCCAACGCTTAAAGGATGTATTTGTTTATACCCTGGCACAATTACAGTGGCATTGAGCTTCTGCCAGAGATGGAGATCTATGCATTGCCCTGCACTCAGAAAGAAGAAGAGAAGTATTCCCTTTCCCCCTCTATTCCCTCTGAGTCAGTAATTAAGAACAGTTCAAACAGCTCATGACTGATGGCCGAGACCTGGGACCCGGCTGCAAATCTGAACATTAATATTTCAATTTTTCCCATTAATTTAATCACATTTCATATGCTGATTTGAATTGGCCACGCTCTTCCACTCTGCGTTGACTTTAATCCCAATCTAATTACTAATTATACGGTTGGAGGTTGATTGGACCAATCCTTCCAGCGCTGGGCCAATTTGCTCTCTCTGATGTCGAGCACCTTTTATGTTTGATCTCTGCCAGGTTTGGAGGACAAGGGAATTCAATCAAAGTATCTATGCTTTCAATAACAAACATGTCATAGTGGCTGTGGACCTGACATAGATTACATCATATTGAGGAATACCAATAACTGTACTTTTTTAGCCTCGGTGCTGAAGCCAAATGAAAGTTAAACAAATATATATTTTCAACCTTGATCAGACGGCAGCAACTGAACTTCAGTAGATTTGGTTGCTTTGAATTGATTTGGACAACAAAACAGTCAACTGTCCAAATAACATAGCCTCATCCCAAGAAGTCATATAACTGACGTCTTGGGACGTCTTTTGACCATACGTCAATATCCACCTTTTTAGGGCCCCCTTAAACGTCGGTAGATGACGATCCTGGGCTGTCATACAACTGACGCTTTACCTTTAACGTCAGTTAGGTGACGGGGGTAGGTTTAGGTCTGAGGTAGAGTTAGGATCCGATAACGTCATCTACCGAAGTTTAAGGGGGCCCTAAAAAGGCGGATATTGACGTATGGTCAAAAGACGTCCCAAGACGTCAGTTATATGACGTCTTGGGGTGAGACTGCACTGGTCCAAACATAAAATTGAATGTTGGAATGTTGGTCCATATTGATAGGATCGCATCTTGCACTTGATGGAGATTTATGGGATGCGCACCCAGGGCACGAAGCTCCCATTTCACCACATCCCAAAGATGTTCTATTGGGTTGAGATCTGGTGACTGTTGGGGCCATTTTAGTACAGTGAACTCATTGTCATGTTCAAAAAACCAATTTGAAATGATTCAAGCTTTGTGACATGGTGCATTATCCTGCTGGAAGTAGCCATCAGAGGATGGGTACATGGTGGCCATAAAGGGATGGACATGGTCAGAAACAATGCTCAGGTAGGCTGTGGCATTTAAACAATGCCCAATTGGCACTAAGGGGCCTAAAGTGTGCCTAGAAAACATCCCCCACACCATTACACCACCACCACCAGCCTGCACAGTGGTAACAAGGATCCATGTTCTCATTCTGTCAACAGAAATCGAGACTCATCAGACCAGGCAACATTTTTCCACTCTTCCAGTTTGTATTTCCACAGTATGAAGGTAATTTCTTATGGATTTTGGTAACCGTCAAACATTCAAAAGCTCACGATAACTTTCCTTAACTCTACAATAAGTAATTCCACTTCACCAGCGAATTACTCTTCGACAGGGATTCCATAGAAATATACAGAGCGACCGCAAAAACGGAAGTTAAGAGACATTCTCTGGCGCATACTGTCTATAGCAAACCACAATGCTCCAACAATCCAATCAAGTCCCAATGGACAAAATCAAGAACCGCCCCACATTTTTTACTTGTTCGAGAAGCCATTTATTATACGTCACAACAAGAAAAGACCATCGCAACTTCCGTTTAATGCCGACTTTAAAGATTTTATGTGAAATCTGATTAGAATAACAGACTGAAGATATATATCTGAGCAGGCAAAATATGTTTAACCACACGTTTCATGGGCTATAAAGACATGATGACAAAAGCAAATTGAGTGATCCAGACATTTCCATTGTGAGTACATCACTCCCGTGTATTTATGACTAGCTCAGACTTCAGGGCAAAACGAGACCTGATTTGTTCATCAGTGTACTGCTTTGCGAGTTCTCCAGTTTTTGACAGTAATCTGGTGTAAGGCTGGATAGAGAAACATCAGCTCTTCACATCAGTTCTTGGAACTCACAGTTGACTCGAGTGCACATGGGAAGTCCATTTGTATCTGACATCACTCACCACTGGAATAAGTGATGCCAATCTGCCGGTGCCTCCCGCTCCGTCTGGGTCATGTAAGGAGAAAATGTGTTTTTTAAAAAGTCAGCAAAATTAGTGTCTGAACTCGAATCATTACGTCTCTGACTTCAGAATAATAAATGGGAGGCTCAAGACCACCTTGACAAGCATCGAATGCCTCAAAGACCTCCTTTTTCTGCGCATCGACTCATTTTTAAAGTCTATTGATGTGTGGAAGCGTGTTGGCGTGATTGTTTAAACATGCGCACAGTAGTGATGGCTTTCTAGATTCAGCGCTGCTGCATGTGTTAGTCATTTGCCGGTCAATGTGAAGACCAGCTTTTGGCCCTATGGCTGTGTGCTGACAGCGGTGTGTTTAGGGCATGTCAACCTGGCGGGAAAGGAGCACTATGGGATACTACACATGCAAATGATGATTTGAGACGATGTTCCTATGGAAGATCTCATTTCCAAAGTGAGGCCCAACTAAGTAGCTGAGACTGTCTGGCCTGTGAGAACTGTACTTTGGAGGCTCAGATCACTCTTTAAACCTATTATAAGCCCTTAAAAAATAAAACGCTTCATCTACACAGTGTTTGCAAGTCGTCTCCCTTTTTATGTTGTTATTAATGACCTGCAACATTTATATTACTTTATCTGTCTTCTGTGTGGAAAATAAGGAGCACTGCGTTTTTCTGCAGTGCATAAAAAGAGACACCAAAGCCTCATTTGCTACTTCCTAGGCAGCTCCCTTCTAAGGCATCATCATAACTATCACTAACTCATAAGTGAACATTTGGAATAATCTCCATATAGGCAGTATCTCTGCAATTGATTGCAATCGAGTTTGTCGTTATGTTAGCATGTTGCTATAAGCTAACTTCGCAAACAATACACACAATTTCTTATGTTTTGATTTGTCATATTGCTTCGTTTTACAGTTCAAAATGCTAAAATGTATTAAACAAGACAGGTACATTTACCTGAGAAGGAAAATGATGTTAGATTTTGAGGTATGTTTTTAAAAGTTTGTATTTTTAACTGAGTAAAAAATGTTAGTAAAAGTAAAATATAAGGATTTTTAGATATTTAGAATAAAAAGTAGACAGATATTTGTAAAAGAAATGTTATTTTGTTTTTTTTTGTTTTTTGCATTAATCCACAGAAAAACGCTATATAATCATTGGATAAAATTATATATAAAAAAAAGTTTTTACTTAATTATATTGAACTATTTTTTATCAATGTTACAATCTGAGTTTACCCGACCTGATAATGAAAAACATGTATTTCCTAGAATCTTAGTTACCACGAAATCTATATTCATTAGTATAGCTATACCCCTTGCCTTGAGGTACTGTAGTTTTATTTTGTTCCTTTGATGACCCAACTGTATATGGTATTGAATTTTAGAGTTTTGATGTGTGTTTGAAATCCTCAGAGAGAAAACAAGCATTTGAGCAATTGAACTTTGGTTCCAAAATAAGCAATAAAACCCTTGTGGCAGCTATTTAAATTGTAAAATTGGACAGAATTACTTAGGAATGTGATTTTTACTTAGCAAATAAAAAAAAATGTTGTATGGTGCTTTATAATGCTTCCGTTGGTTATTTGAAATTTTGAAACCAAGCATTATATGTGGAATACAAATACACATTTGAGTCCCAATAATTTAGCAGTTTTGAAATACAGAGAGTGCAGCACAAGGGATCGCCTTGACTGTTAACTATGGCAACGCCATGCAGGCAAATATAGTTGATGGCTTATTGTTCATACATTTGCCATTATGCATTGCCCCACAGGCTGGGTTTATATAGCATTTAAATGGCTTTGGAATAATCTCTCCATCTGAGGAAAAAGGATGTACAGCTCCCACTCTAGCACAGCACCAAACCAAAGACCTGCTAATGGAGGACTGCATGAAGACAATTAAAGTGCCATCTAATTAAACTGTCTAATATGTATATTACAACCATTACAGAGGCTGATTTGAAGACAGAATGTGTGCATTAAGTCACATTAAACTGTAATTGGAGTGGTTTCATTAGACAATGACTGGAGAGTAAAGTAAACAAATAAATCATGGTTTTCTGTTCTGCGTTCGTGTCTCCTCTTGCAGAACTGCAGCTAATAGAAAAATAAAAAGTCAACGATGGTCCATGATAGAGTTGGTATTTAGTTTTTTGGATGCATGCTACTTTTGACATGTTCATTGAGTTTGCAACTTACCCACACACATTAATATTCTAAGAATAAATCATATATAAATAAGATTTAAGATTAAATCTGTGATGCCTGTTGTTGACACATAGGCTACAGTGATTTTCTCTACAGGTCATTAGTTCACTTTACTGTTGGCCACTATAGTAGCTAGTATTAGGGTACTTTTACAAGACAACGACTTGCTTAAAACTAAGTTTTTTTTTCCGCATGCAGACCACACCATTGTCAAATCAGTTCCCATCCATCAATTTCATGATAATTTTCAAAACTATCTCTTAATCTTCAGAAGAGAAGTGAATTGAGCCGTCTCTCTCGTGGAAGTGAATGAAACTGACGCTCTCTTTGTGTTCTCTGTGATTGTCTGGATCAAACCTGAGTTGACAGAGAACATTTATACCAAGCTTTGTGAGACCGCTGAAGGTGATCTAAACCAGGTTGGATTTGTCAACTCTAAACCTACTTTGAAACTCAGAGTTTATTCAGCTAGCTTCATGCAACAGTCCTAGATTTCCCTGTTTGCCTGTATCTTAAACTCATATTCCCTGTAGCTTTGACCCTTGCCTGTCATTTGGGTTTTGATTGTCGATTACCTTTAATAAATGGCTGCTTTTTTGGATTCAACCCGTGTGTGTCAGAGCAGATTGTAGCGCACACATCAGTTTAAATCACAAATCATAGTAACTTGTTTGTTCTTAAAATTTTCAGTTTACATTATTGTCTTCTGTGTATCTGAATAATCAGTTGTGTGGGGTTCATGATGATCAGACTATGAAAAAATGTCCATAAAAACTTGCTCTAGTTCAGTTATGAATTGTGATCTGTATTGCTATTGCTAAACTCATTGCGGCATTTCGTGCAGAAACCGGTCTCATGCACACTCCACATGTGTTGTTACATATTAAATATTGTTAGTCCAACGCATTCTCATCCTAGGGTATCAAATAGTGGCGCTTTTGAAATTTCGTCTAAATCCAACGCACATGGCACCCTTTAGCGTCAATATAACACGCACAGAGCTTTGTTCGGTTATGGGTAGGTTTAGTTCTGGTGTAGGGTTAGGGTTAGACCACTAGGAGGCGCCTTCTGGCCCATAAATATCCGCGTCTTACATTGACGCTATAGGGTGCCATGTGCGTTGGATTTAGACGAAATTTTAAAAGCGTCACTATATGACGCCTTTGGGATGAGAACGGGCTGGTTAGTCATATTTTCTGTGTTTTGAGCTCTCCGGCTTAGACAACACTGTATTGTGTTACAGTACAGATGAAACTAGGTCCCAATATACACACAGTGAAGTTCTTTAACATTTGCTTAGGAGTAAAATACCCTTTTAGTGATATATAGCGAACATCCCAATGTTATCCAACCTGCTGGAAGCGGCGTTTAGATTAACGGCGTATGTAAAAATGTTCTGCGTTCTTTCCTCTCGATATCAAAATAAACACACAAGAAAGATGACGGTGGTGAGAAAACAACAGTTAAGAAAGCATATGATCTTAGCAATGTAGATATGTTTGCACAAGCACTGCAATTCATCACTTCAGTGAAGTCACAACATACATAGCACTTGTACAATAGATTGCTTTAAAACAGAGGTGTCCAAACTCAGTCCTGGAGTGCCACTGCCCTGCAGAGTTTAGCTCCAACTTCCAACACACCTGCCAGGAAGTTTGTATGCCTAGTAAGAGCTTGATTAGCTGGTTACAGTGTGTTTAATTGGGGTTGGAGCTAAAGTCTGCATGACTTTTCAAACTGCACAAATTTTCAAGATGTTTCAAACTTTTGTTTAAAAAGATGTCAGATCGGTTTGTTCCTTAAATTTGCTTTAATTATATTGGAGCTTTCACAACGCATGCGTCTGAAGGATAGCACCGCAGAGCTGAACGAACTGCGCTGAAATGGTCGTTTTGTGACATTTAAATTATCTGCTGCAATGTGATGTCATGCATAATACAGTGCAGTGATTGGATTAAAAGAATAATGTGAATAATAATGTGAATAATGCAGAGAAAAGCTCCGAAAACTGACGATCTGTAGATATGTGTATACTCTTCAGCCCAGTGTTGTAGTCGAGACCACCTCACTCGAGTCCGAGTCGACACCGAGACCAGAGAGAGTCGAGTCCGAGTCAAGACCGAGTCCATAGAGAGTCGAGTCCGAGACCAGAGACGGTCGAGTCCGAGTCGAGACCGAGACCAGTGAGGGTTGATTACCTAATTTACTTTTATTTATCCTAAGTATAGTAATCCTTTTTTTTTTTTTTTTTACTGAATTTACTTAGAGTTTAAAAATATGATCAGTTTAGGGTAAAAAGGCCACATAGTAGGTGGTGTTAAAAGTAATTTTATTACAATTTGTCATGTGCAGTTGCGCACTAGAAAATCACCAATCACTGGGCGTGTCAATCAATTTAAAGAAATATTTTATTAACATACATTAATAATCATGAAAAATATTTTGAATTGAACTCGAGTGGACTCGGGAATAATTCCGAGTCCTAAAAAAAAAAATGTTCGAGTACGAGTCAATTCCGAGTCCAAATGGACTAGGGATGCACCGAATATTCGGCCGCCGAAAATTTTCGGCCGAAAATGGCCCAAAAGTGCATTTTCGGTTTTCGGCCGAAAGACTTTTATCACCGAAATAATACGGCCGAAATGTTGTGATGACGCAAACAGAAACCGCGACCTGCACGTGCTTGTCTGAAGCAACATGTCTGCGGTGTGGATGTATTTCCAACGCGTTCTCATCCCAAAGCGCCATATAGGACGCTTTTGCAAAAGCGTAAATATCCAACGCACATGGCACCCTTTAACGTCTAATGAGACGCTTCGGTTAGGGTTAAGTTTAGGTAAGGTGTAGGGTAAGGGTTAGACCACTAGGGGGCGCCTTCTGCCAAATATATCTGCGTCCCATTTCACGTTGTATCTGAACCCGCGATGAGACGGAAACCTTGTTTATCCACCTATAAACAATGCGTGCCGCCATGACGACCACTCCGGTTCCGAGCGGTCAAGAGCGGTGCGCGCGCTGTCTGTGGAGACTCGCGCTGCGGAGGCAGGCGAAAGTATAAACAAGGCAGCGCGAGTCTCCACAGACAGCGCGCGCACCGCTCTTGACCCGCTCGGAACCGGAGTCGCCGTCATGGCGGCACGCATTGTTTGGAGCAGGAAACAATTAAAAATTATAAATTAGACTCGCGCTGAGGAGGCAGGCGAAAGTAAACAAGGCAGCGCGAGTCTCCACAAACAGCGCGTGCACCGCTCCAAACGGTCGAGGCGTTTATACTTGACGCGCTCTCCGTTGTAACTGTTACTATTCCTTGAAACGACAGGGGACGACTCAAGTAACTGTCCTCTAACCATCAGGAATCGGCGAGAAGAAGACAGATAAATACATGACAATGTTTATTTTTTAGTATTCCACCACCAATACAAAAATAATCATGTAAAGTAAAACCCAGTAAACCCTGAGATTATTACTTGTGACATTACAAAAAAAAAATATGTATATGGGAACATGTATGGAACTAAATTAATGCTCTCTTAAATATTTTCTACATTCACTAAAAATGTTTCATTAACTTTCATGTACATTTGTATTAACATGGACCATTGTTCATTTAAAAAGGCTTTTTATGCTATTGTATGCTACATTTTTTAAAATGTAACTAATTTAGACCTGCAAACTGTGTGCTAGTGATGAGAAGTTTGCGGTTGGCTTTGTTTTTGAGAGAACATTTCATTTTAAAACCTTTCTGCAGGCCAGTAGATTATTATTTAGTGCACACATGAGTGGGGTCAAGTTAAACATTTTAGTTTTGAATTTTATTTTATACTGTGCATTGTGCTAAATATATATTTGCATAATTTGTAATTGATTTATTCTTTGAAAATGTTATATAAATTTATGCAATTGCAATGCCTTGATTTTAGTAAAGTTTGCACAGTCATAGCCATAAATGCAATGATACTAATAATTGGCATAATTTCTTTCGGTGTTTCGGTTTTCGGTTTTCGGCCTTGGTTTCCTCTTTTTCGGTTTTCGGTTTCGGCCAAGAATTTTCATTTCGGTGCATCCCTAAAATGGACACGAGTCCATGACAAGACCAAGACCATTAAAATATGGTCTCGAGACCGAGTCCGAGACGAGTCCGAGTCTCGAGTACTACAACACTGCTTCAGCCAGTCACTTTGAATTAATGCATTTTGTGATGTTGGTTCGACTTTGCTTTTTAAATCGCAAGAACAAAATGGCTCAGAAAAAAATAAACACTTTTCCCTAATTTTTTTACATAAGGGGTACTATCATCTATGCTATCAACCTGTACATACAATATGCTGTGTTTTAGGATTTCATGACTATTTAAGAATTATGAGATGGAAATAGAAGACAAACAGAGAAATAACAGAGAGGTGGGAAAAGAAAGAGAGAAAAACACAAAGAAAGTTAATCAGGCCAAGTGTACAGATGACAAAGCAATTGTGCACTAGACCCTTTAGACTGTAATGAAACGCCTTAATTGAACTCATTAGAATGTGAGAAAATTAGCACATTTGTGTATGTGTGCACACACTGATTTGTATGATATTTCACTTTTGTCTTCATCAAAAAATCACTGATGCTAGATCCTGATTGTCAAGTCAGCGTCATGAAATGGCCATGCGAGAGCGTCTGAACTCTCAGTGTGACACTGGACTCCTGCAGTCAGTCTCAAGAGAATAATGAGAACTCCACACAATGGCTCTGATTTCAGTCCTCTAATCAAACATATCTAAATGCCCCCCTGATTAAATGGCACTCTCAATTAATTATAATGGTGATCTTTGCTGAAGGGGACTTTACATGTACTCCATGCAGATGAAAAAGTGCCTACTAACTCACTATTGATGTGAGAGTGGGTTTGATTGAGCTGTCCACTGCTAATATTTTCAATTCCTTATGTTTTAAAAACAGATACATTGTACTTTACATAGCCATCCAGTATATTGCGCAAATATTTGTATACAGAAAGCGGGGACACCGAGGCTTGTTGTCACACATTTTTGTTTCCAGTGAAAATTTCTCTGGAAGTCAGAATGAACACAAACAAATCGTTTTAAAAAAAGCTATTGTAATGTATGAAATATTACCATTTTCATCACATGAATACATTATATATACAGTATATAATATAGTTCACTCAGAAATGAAAATTTTGTGAACATTTACTCAACCTCATCATGATATGTCAAACTGTATGAGGTTTTTTTTTTTTTTATTAAGGAATTTAATTTTGAAAGAATTTTCATATTTTAAAGAATGTTGGTAACCAGACAGTTGATGGTAGCCTTTGACTTTTGTTTTCTACTATGGAAGTCACAACTGTTTAATTAGCAAGACTCTTTAAAATATCTTCTTTTGTGTTCAACATAAAAAAAAAGAATCTCATACAGGTTTGGACCAATTTGAGGCAGTGGTGGTTCCAGCAAACAAATTTAGGTTCTGGGAACATTAGTTTTTTGGTTCCCAGAACATTCCTAAAACTTCCCTTAAGTTTAAGGGAACGTTCCCGAACATTCTCTTTAGGTTATAAAAATGGAACCTAAAATAACCTACATTGAACTTCGTTCCTAATGACGTTCTTGTTTGGTTCCCAAAAAAATAACCTCATTCGGAACGTTAGAACGTTCTGTTTGCTGGGGATTCTGTCTTGTTTAGCACCTTCACCAAAGATTTCATTTTTGGGTGAGCTCCTCCCTATATCCCGCATTTTTAAAATTTGATTCAATTTTATTCCTTTCTCTTCTCTGATGCGAAACTCACATGAG